>BQNB010002008.1:0-18385 GCA_026074375.1 Tanacetum coccineum | reverse complement strand
ACTCACAATGTTAGTCCAAAAGGACTAACGGTGCAATTACAACCCAACCTCAGGGACCAATGACAAACAAAACAAGGACGATGCTTGCAACAGCATCATACACTCTCAGGGACTAATATTGTCATTTTCCCAAACTGGTACCCTTTAACCAAAAACACTGTACTTCTTCCCCCATTTTCCCGCCATTATTCCCTGTCACCATCACCCTTGTTTTTCCCTTCACCACCAAACAAAACTTCCTTAACCCCTTGGTCCCCCCATCACATGAAGCCAAGGATGCCACCTTGGCAATCCCTGAAGAGCTTATTGGACGAAATTGATCGAAGGCCAATATTTGAGGACTTGGGCAACACTCAAAAATCAATGGCAGTGATGAAGACTTGCTTCTCCTCACAATGAAAACATAACAAACACACTGAAGACCTCAAGAAACCCTAGATATTTAGTATAAATACCATGTAATAGTTAGGGTTTATGGTGTCGAATTTTTGAATTCAAGGCAAAAGATTGTATCCAAATATTTGTACCTCTTTTTACTACATTTTTAATATCAATGTCATTTAAATTTTCAGTCATTTAAATTTTTGTCATTTATTTTTCTTGCAATTTATTTTTCAATTCATTTACATGCTTTCCTTTAACCTTGTCTTTTATCTATAAATTGTTGTTTTAATCCTGTCTTAAGTCCTAATATAAGTATTTAAGCCATTAAGTTTTTCATATAAATTTGTTTTTAAAAATCTGTCAAGGATGGAGTGGATTTCAAACCCTTAAGGGAGTGTTTGGGTTAGGGTCAAAGTGGGTCAGTTTGGTCTTCAAAGACCCATTGGGTCAGTTGCCTATCTTGAACAATCATTTCTAAGGTGGTTTGAATCTTTTTTTCAGAGTTTTTGATTTCATTAAGCTGTTTTTAAGCTTCTCTATTTTGTCTTATAAACTGTTATTACATAAACAGTTTATGAGCCCTCTTGGATTAAGCCTTTAAAAACCTGTTTTGAGGCTTCATTTTGTGTCACTTTTTTGAGTAAAATGCAGTAGTTAAGTTCCTTTAGTTTCACTTGTCTTTTTCTTTTAAAACTGTCCAAGTCATCTTAGTATTATTTTTTTAGTCAAAAACTCCATTTTGCATTTTTAAATATTAGCAGCTAAATACTAATTTTAGCTTTTCATTTTTTGCATACAAGCTCAATTCACGCTTACTCTCATCTGTTTTAAATCACTTTTTTATTTTGAGCTTATTTAGTAGTTTTTTTTAGCAAGCTGTTTTTTGTCCCTTTCTACTTGTAAAATAGTGCCCTGGTGCAAAACAACACCCTTTTGAGCCCTTTTCTTGCTTGTTTTGAATCCATGTTATTAGATATTTGCATTTGTGAAAAGCCCTTAAGCTCCTCTTTAAAGCCCTTCAAGCCTTAGGCCTTAGGAATCCTTCTAGGTGGCTTATATTTAAGCCATTAGTGAGGATTTTAACTGTTTGCCTTCTAGTTTAGACACCTTAGCTTATTTAGGTTAGGGTAGTGTTATCTTTGCTTATTTCCTTTCTTGCATTAGCTTATATAGCCCCTTAAGATCCTTTTCAGTTAAGCCTCTTTTGCCTTAGGATGATAGTAGAATATGTCCTTCTTGAGTGCTTATTTCCTTTCCTGAGCTTTTGGCTTATTTTATTTGGTTAAATAGTGATTAGATTAGCTTATTAGGTTTAAGTGTTCATCTGTGTTTAGCTTTTTAGGTTCTTCATGAGCTTTTTGAGTTTTCAAATGTTTGCCCTTAGTTTTTACATTTGCCTCCTAATAGCCTTACCACGATTAGAGCTCTTTATAGATGGACCATAGGGCAGAAAATTAAAGTTTATAGTAGTCTGTCGCCTTATGAGATTTGCTTGATTTTTCGCTTGTTAGTTTGCTTTTATTCCTTGTACTTAATTTTGTTTCTCTTTTTAGGCTTATTTAGTTTTCAGGATATTCATATGGTGTTTAAGCTTTTTATGGGTTTTTGATGAGCTTTTTGAAGTTTTCCATTAGAACGCTACCTAATCAGCATGTAATAATCGCTAACAATAGTTAATTAAAGCTGTGTCTTCTTTGAGCTATAATATTCAGTCTTATTTGTGTGCGCTTAAATTACTTTGTCACATTTGTGCCTCATATAGAGTTAGATCCTAATGTCAATGTTATGCTTTATATGCTTTGTACCTCTCTTGCTTATTGAAATATAAGAAGTCTCTAACTATGTTAGCATTAGTTCCTTATTTTAGCCTACTTATCCAAACTGTCTTTTGATGTTTGTTTTTTTGGCTATATTTTTAGTTTTCATTTAAAAAGTTTCATTTTATAAATATTTGGTTACTTTTAGCTTAATTGTTATTTTAAAAGTAAATTTTGTAAAAAATAATGTTTTTATAAAAACGCGATAGGCCGGCTTCGACCTCGGACCTCCCATTTTCCTCAGCCCCCTACGCAGCACAAATTTCATACGCTGTTGTACTAAATAGTCTCAACTTAATCTAATACATAAAACTAAACCCAACTACTCCATATAATCCAAAACTCCCCCCCCCCCAAACCTCCCAACACACCCTCATCATTCACCTTATAAAAACCCCTTAAAAAGTGAGAGTGTGGATCAAAAACAACTTAACCAAACAATCAATACCTAAAAAACACAAATAACCTCCAAAAAACACAACTAAATCACAAAAAAAACCAACACAATACAAAAACCCCACAAATTACCAAAACCACCCCAACCAACCCACACCCCCCCCCCACAAAAACAATAAATTCCCCCAAAACAAAATACACAATCCCAACTCCCCCACTCCCCACAAACTAATTCAATAAAAATCCCCCATAAACAAAAACCTCCTTTAAACCTTCCTAAAAATTAAAACACATAAAAATATCAGCGCAAAAACTGTCAATAAAAACTAACTAAAAAACAACAACCAAAAACTACCCAACCAAAACTTCCCCTACGCCCCCCGCCCTAATCCCAAACTTTCAACCAGCCATAATACTCCTACCGACTCTGTGAGACTCTAACTAAGAAACGAGTCAATCTAAAAAAACATTAGAACAAACCCTAAACACCTTAAGACACATTAAAGATCATAGAACCTCCACTCGCCTAATCCAGTCAGACAACTCTCTCTAGTGCCACATGACGACTCACCTTTGAAGAGTAGAGGACTCGATTAAGAATATCTCTGCTCTGCAAATAATGCTAGACACCTCTTGTTAGCTGCCAAATAGAATAGAAGAATACAATCTTGACATCACAAAAAACATTCTAGAAAGATCCCTGATCGTATAACAAAGTCAAATACGAGCCATACCAGCGGAAAAACGGCTGTGAATATCTCAACATATTCTGTACTGAATATTTAATTCTTACATCTATGTCTACAGCACACGGCAATCCTTATTTTCATTACTAAGAATGAACTGAGCACCTGCCGAGATGCTCGACAACAGCATAAGGCTCAGATCTCCTCTCACAATCCTCAACCCATCCTGGCCAGCGTATTTACTGTGTAAAAGTCCGAGTATTCTCGGATTCTCTTACAATCTTCAGTTCCTTTCTTGAAATATTGTAGGTTTTGTGAGCATCTGAGCTGTGCATGTGAAACTAGCACATCAGTCTAGTTTTGCACTTAGGAAAAATAGAAAAACTTTCGTAGGGTCATTTTTGCAAAATTTTACTTTTTAAAGAACGGGTTTCGACCCCGTTTTTTGTTTTCTCATTTTTGAGCTCGTTTTAGCTCCGTTTTTAGTCTAGTCTTTTTTATTCTTACTTTTTAGTCAATTACTTTTAGGAAAAGTAAAAAAAATTCACTTTAGGATTAATATTTCAAATTTTAGGTTTTTAGTCGCGTTCGTTTTTAATTTCCATTCTCGTTTTTGAGATTTAAGCCCAATTGCCTAAATTTTATGCTCCCATAGACTTAGGATTTCATTTTTATGCCTAATTTATGCTTCCCCGTAGAATTTTAAGATAATCATTTGCCTTTTTATGCTTTCCCGTAGTTTTAGGTTTAAATTCCCGTTTTTCGCGTTTTTCTTAAATTGCTTTTGTTTAGGGTTTTCTTTTATTCTATTTTGCATATTATTAGTAGTTTTAGGAACTCAACCCCATATCTTTTCCATTCAAGCATTGATATTCAAACCGACTCTCGATTTTCCATTCACGCCTCGTCGGGAAACGACCCGGGGGATTTTTGAATCTTGCTTTGGTAAAAAAAATCGATTTTGGTTTGTGTTTAATTACACATACCATTTTCCATTAAAACCAGACTTAAATGACCAAAACGTACCAAAAATACATTGTATTTGTATGTTTTCACTTATTTTGTGCAGGAAACGGATATCCGACAAAAGGACGAAAAATCAAGCAAAAATGGACAAAACCAAGCACGGAACGGTCAGAGTGTAAAAAAGTCAAAGTCAAACCCGAAAAGTCAAAGACTGAGCCAAAATCGAAGAAAAAGTTAATGGGCCAACCCGTACCCATTCAATGGGCCGGGACAACCCATTAAGCTTTTATATTGAAGACCTTTATAAGCCTTAAAAGATAAAAGCCCAAAATCCCCTTTTATTATATAAAGGCCCAAACTGCCAACTCTAAGCCCAAACCCCCTTTAACACTCGTTTAACCCAAACCCTTTACACCTTACACAGTTAGTCCTTTAGGGACTAACAGTGCAAAACCGAACCTAACCTCAGGGACCAATTATGCAAAGATCAAGGACGATGCTTGCCATAGCATCATACACTCTCAGGGACTGTTTATGCCATTTACCCAAACCTTTTCCCCTGCCCTTTTGTAAACAAATTTACCCGCCAAAACTTAACCCAAGTACTGTACATCTTCTACCCCCACTTCACGTGCTACTGTTCCCTCACCCCTGCAACACTCCAAAACCATCCCTTTCCATCACCACCTCACTACAAGCCAAACCAGCTTGGCAATCCCCTAAACACCTAGTGGACCAGGAAAGATGACAAAAAAGATCAAGGGTTGAGATTTGTGATTGGGCTCCAAGCAAAGATGAAGGGCCAGGATGATTTTAAGCTTCTCCCCCACAATGAAAACACAAGAAGCACAAACAAGAACAGCTGAAGACCTCAAGACTTAGTATTTATAGGCATAGTTAGCTTATTTTTGTGTGTGTCGAATTTTTGAATTCAAGGCAAAAGCTTGTATCCAAATATTTGTACCTCTTTTTACTACATTTTTAATATCAATGTCATTTAAATTTTCAGTCATTTAAATTTTTGTCATTTATTTTTCTTGCAATTTATTTTTCAAGTCATTTACATGCTTTCCTTTAACCTTGTCTTTTATCTATAAATTGTTGTTTAAATCCTGTCTTAAGTCTTAATATAAGTATTTAAGCCATTAAGTTTTTCATATAAATCTGTTTTTAAAAATCTGTCAAGGATAGAGTGGATTTCAAACCCTTAAGGGAGTGTTTGGGTTAGGGTCAAAGTGGGTCAGTTTGGTCTTCAAAGACCCATTGGGTCAGTTGCCTATCTTGAACAATCATTTCTAAGGTGGTTTGAATCTGTTTTTCAGAGTTTTTGATTTCATTAAGCTGTTTTTAAGCTTCTCTATTTTGTCTTATAAACTGTTATTACATAAACAGTTTATGAGCCCTCTTGGATTAAGCCTTTAAAAACCTGTTTTGAGGCTTCATTTTGTGTCACTTTTTTGAGTAAAATGCAGTAGTTAAGTTCCTTTAGTTTCACTTGTCTTTTTCTTTTAAAACTGTCCAAGTCATCTTAGTATTTTTTTAGTCAAAAACTCCATTTTGCATCCTTAAATATCAGCAGCTAAAAACCAATTTTAGCTTTTCATTTTTTGCATACAAGCTCAATTCAAGCTTACTTTCATCTGTTTTAAATCACTTTTTTATTTTGAGCTTATTTAGTAGTTTTTTTTAGCAAGCTAGCTTTTTGTCCTTTTTTACTTGTAAAAACCTCCCCTGGTGCAAAACAGTCTCTTTGCACCCTTTTTTCTTGGCTTATTTGTTTTAACCCTTAGTATTTTTTAGCTTTTATAGAAAGCCAATAAGCCAAACTACAAGACCCTATAAGCCTTAGGCCTTAGGAATCCCTCTAGGTGGCTTATTTTTAAGCTCAAAGTGGCCCATTAGGACTATTTGGCCTGCTGTTTTACCTTAGTAGCTTATTTGCTTATTTATGTTTTCTACTTATTTTTCTTTGGCTTATTTTTGTTAATACTGGCTTATTAGGTTTAGGGTCCTATCTGCTTTAGCTTATTTATGCTTCCCTTAGTTTACATTGCCCTTAATAGCCTTAGCAGATTAGAGCCTTAGGACCTAGTGCAAAAAGTAGAGTAGTCTGCCCTTGATTTGCTTCTTTTTCTTGCTTGTTTGCTTATTCCATTGTGCTTATATTTGTTTGCTTTAGGCTTATTTAGTTTAGATACTCATCTGTGTTTAGCTTTTTAGGTTCTTCATGAGCTTTTAGAGTTTTCAAGAAGCGTAGCAGTACTAACTACAAGTTAGCACTGCTGAGCTTCTTTGAGCTTATTCAGCTTATTTGGTGAGCTTAAATTAAGTCCTTAGTGCTCATTAGATTTAGTCATAAGTATGTTTTAGCTTATTTGCTTTGTCTCCTTGCTTATTGAAATATAAAGCCTAACTAAGTTAGCTTAGTTCCTTTTTAGCCTATTAGCCAAACTGTCTGTTTGATGTGCTTTTTCCTGGCTTATTTGTAGTTTTCATAAAAAGTTCTTTTTATAAAGTTTGTTATTTTAGCTTAATGTTTAAGTTTTAAAAGAAAATTTTGAAAAAAAAATGTTTTATAAAAAGAGAGAGGCCAGGCTCGAACCCTGGACCTCCCCCTTTTTCTAAGCCCCCACACACACAAACTCATACCGCTGTGCTACAATAGCTCATCCGGTATGAGTTTGTTTCATTAATTATATAAGCCCATTTAGCCATTTAAGCCTCCAGCCCATTTTAGCTTAATAACAGCTTATTTATAAGCTGAATTTTCAGTTTTAAATTTTTCTTAGAACCTTTATAGTTTAATGCCTTTTCCCTGAATTTTTCAGAATTTTTCATAATCGTTTGATATTTTTTATCATTTATTTTCTTTTAAACTGTTTTTTAATTATAATAAATTAAATAAAAATCAAAAAAATATTTTTCTTTTTTAGAAAATTTTATTTTATCAGTCATATTACATTAGGAAAAATAGGAACATATTTATCCAGGAAACTTTCATAGGGTATTTTTGGGCTCATTTGAGTTTTTAAAGCACGGGTCTCGGGCCCGATTTTCGTTTTCTCGTTTTTTAACTTAATTTAACTCCGTTTTCGTTCTAGTCTTCTTTATTCTTACTTTTTAGTCAATTACTTTTAGGAAAAGTAAAAAAATTCACTTTAGGATTAATATTTCAAGTTTAGGTTTTTAGTGTGTCGTTTTAGCTTCCCGTTCTCATTTTTAGTATAGTTTGCTTTATTTTTCCCGTAGTTTTAGAAAATTAAACCCAAGTCTTGTTCTATTCAAACATCAAATACCAAACCGACTCTCGACTTTCCAATTCGCTCCTCGTTGGGACTACGACCCGGGAATATCATATCCTATACTACTCTCGGTTTCATTGATTTTGTGGATTTTGATCCTCGTTATATATTTATAAGTATTATATATTTATTTATATATAAAAAGGGTTGAATTCACTCCTAATCAGCATGTATAGTTTTTCATCTTTGATGTCACATTTGTATGTTGACCCAAATAAGGCAAAGGATTTTTGGGTTTTTACATAGTCAATGCACAAGGTTTAAAAGGTGAGTACTGTTGATGTTGTGTGGGAAGCAAAAACAAGGAAAACACAGCAACATCACGTGGGTTTTGAGGGTATTTGTAAAAGGGATAATGAGCTTTATACAATAGGTAATAGAGTTATTATGAGAATGGATCTTGTATATCTTATCCAAGTTGGGAAATCACTGATTTGTGGAGTTGGAAAATATGTACACGTGATTTTGTTCTAGTTTTTAGGAAAGTATATTAGTTTCTAGTATTAGGTTTATGACTTAGAAAATTTTATTGTCTACACCATTTGAAAACAAGGAAGATTATTAGACTTGTTTTAGTTTGCTTATTAGAATGAAACACTAAGTTGTTGTGAAAGGTAAAGAATATAATATACTCGTTTAAGAAATTGATAAACTAGTTTCTTTAGTTTTAAACGTTTATTAGTACTTATCAAGTTTTTAATTAGATGCTTGATTTTTAATTTGGAATGTTAAATATGTATAAGTATAAAACCGTGGTATGGAGGTTTTTTATGTTAGTAGTTTTGATAAGAATTTAGATTATTAAAGGGTAATAGAGGGTTATTTGGTTGAAGTATAATAGAGGGGGTTTTACGGACTCCATGCATGCATAAAGGTGTTTTGTTGCGAAACATAAACGTTTTACGTGACGAATAAAAATAAAAGTGAAAAGTTCAAAAATTATCTTCGTAAAAATAATATAATACTTGTTGAACGTAAACTTTTATTTGTTTGAAGCCGTTTTCGTTGAATGTGGATTTTTTAGTTTACGCGATTTAATTAAAACGGTTTGAAAAATTAAAAGTAACGCTGTGGCGAAAAGTTTAAAATATTTGTATGAGTATTATTGAGTAAAAAATGTCAGTGGAAAAATGTGAATTGTTACACCTCATCTCTCTGCTCTTAAGAGGATTTTGCGGTATGTTTAGGGAACTCTGCATTATGGTTTGCAGATATTTTCTTCATCTACCACATATTTGGTTGCATATTCTGATGCGGATTGGGCTCGGTGTCCCACTACTCGGAGATCGACTTCAGGGTATTGTGTATTTCTTGGCAACAACCTGCTTTCTTGCTCCTCTAAGCGCCAGCTAACGCTTTCTCGTTCTAGTGCAGAGGCGGAGTATTGTGGTGTTGCCAATGTTGTTGCTGGGACTTGTTGGTTGCGCAATTTATTGCGTGAATTGCATACTCCTTTGTCTTCTGCTATGCTTGTTTACTGTGATAATGTCAGTGCAGTTTATTTGTCTTGCAATCCAGTTCAACATCAGCGTACCAAACACATTGAGATTGATATTTACTTTGTTCGTGATTTGGTTGCTGCGGGTCAGGTTCGAGTACTTCATGTGCCTTCTTGATGTCAGTTTGCAGACATTTTCACCAAGGGTTTATCGTCAGCATTGTTTGAAGAATTTCGCTCCAGTTTGAGCGTCCGGTGTCCTCCCGCTCAAACTGCGGGGGAATGTTAACCTGTAAAATTATCATGTGTATTCGTATTGTGCTCAAGCCAACATTTAAATCAATCTATGTAATTTGTAATATATATTATGTCGTATATTGAAATATAGACACACTGAACCACTTACCCACTTACATGTTCGTAGGTAGTGATGGTAACAAACAATAAAAGAATGCGAATACTGAAGAATGTTGGAGAACCCATCACAAAAATGTACATCACATAGTCACCGATATAAAAGAATTTGCACCTCTACTCCTTCATTAATGTTTTTAAGTAATAAATTCACAATGTTATAGTTTAATTTTAAATGTATTAAAACTTAATTTTACAGTAACTCAAGTTATAAAGCTTTTAATACATTCATTAATACACAAATGTTTCATCCATTTTATAATGTTCTTAACATTAAATTAATACACATAAAAAAGCATTTTGTAATATAATATAATAATATTAATATATCAATTATAGCTATTTTTCAAACAATTTTAAATGAATAAATGAATATTATAAACTAATTAAATTCACCAAAGCTTCATATAATTATATATGTCAGTCAGGGAAAGGTGTCTATAAAGAACATGTATCAAAAAAGTACAAAGACTTCATCCTGGCTTCTATTTCAAAATTGTAATCCTACGGGGTTACAAACACACTAACAAAACACACAAGATCTCATTGTCTCCCCCACCCACCCTTACAAACACACACATTCTCCATACTCTTATAAACATACACACCCATCCACATATGCTAAACCTACTTGCATCTCAAGTATAAGGATTTAGTAAATTAAAATCACTTATAAGATTCACTTAATGACGGCAGATCCATAAAATGATATCTTGTTAGTTGGGGAAATCCAATATTCAACTTATGATTTTCATGTGAGTTTGGTTGGACTTTTCCTTAATATCTCAACTAATCATCAAATATTCCATATCACACAATACTTAGAATGGTTTTGTTTAACACTTTTCCCATATTGACTAATCGGACAAGATTAATTTAGAATAATACAAATCATTCATGGATTTAAACATGCAAATATAGGACACAATTTATATTAAATATAACCCACATACCTCGTATCATTATCATTAATAAAATTGTCTATAACATCCTTTATCCAAATACTAAATAGATTAAATGCATGATAATTCTAGTTGATGAATCATACCTCAAGATACGAAGATCGTACTTGCTGACAAGGCTTAGATTTCATAATTCCAACTAGATTTGATCTTTAGGAATTTGAGAAATATTATTTAATGAAATTCAATAAGTGAAGCAAGTTCTTGATTTATGTATGATGATTGTTTGTCATGTATTATCAAAATATCTCGACACCCTATATCTCATAAGGTGTGTAACATCCAAATATTGACAACAATCATCTTCCACAGCTTCCAAAACTGTAAAGCATTCTTGTTTTTTAATGTATAATGCAACTATGCTCTTAGTCGAGCACAATTAGTCCACATGATCTTCATCAAACATGAAATCATACAATAACTAGTATTGAGTGTCATCTTAATTAGATTTAGCATCCGTGTACATAAACATCCCCATGCCTTTAAAATCCATAAACGATGAATATTCTTTTAATAATGTTTGGCACCTCATGAACTCCAAGTTCATGGTTTATTCTTATGCCAAACAAAAATTGTTGCAACATATATCCTTAGGAATTTTATTATCTTGGACAAATTCTTAATCTAAGAAGAATTCCAATTTTCAAACATATTCCTTTAAATATTCATTTTTATAATTATATAATAACTTTCAACACTAAATACCAATGTTGTCAAATCAATCTTGCATTCATGACATGATACAACAATTTCTTCTACACAATATGATGTACATAAACGTATCCTTTAGTCTAAAATCTAGATTTCATTAATTGTTCCATACTTATAAAAGATTATGATCATTGAGATTTCTAAATGGTTATGTCAAATTGTGTTATAATTTATATACCGCATATGTTCATAGCAATGAACATATATTTCAAGGTGTATATTTAATTTACATAAATCTTTCAGGTGAAAGAACGCTGAAGAATACTCCCACTAGCTTTTAGAAATTCTCAGGAGTTATCTTTATTTACCAATAAACATAAGATTATTCTCCTAGATGATTGCAATGATCCATACTTGAATTCTTGCTGTTTGTACACTTTATAAAGATTATATGAATTCATAAACTCCTTTGATTACTAACCGTCCTCGCAAAAGCAATTATTAAGGGAAAGAGTTTTAAATTTTCTGTTGTCATATTTCATCTATTTATGAACACTAGTAGACATCAACCTTTCTTTATATAATTATGGGTTTTTTGCTTTTAACATAGCACGTACTTTCTCAATTGTTACCCAATATGGTACTGTGTACTAAATTTATTGACCATATCATACACGAACTTTGATTTCGTGTCATTTATGGTACGTAACTGATTTATCAACTGTTTAACAGGCTCTAAACGCTTAGTGGCATACACTATTCATCATCTTCTCAAATGTACCCATATGGTACGTGTACTAAATTTAGATTTTTTTTGCAAAACTTTTAAAAAATATTTCGTACTTTTTAAAACGTAAAATTGTATAAAATCGTTAAAATTTTTTTGAATTTTTTTATTTTTTTCAAAGGAAAACGTTTAGTTTTTTTTATATTTTAGATTTTTCTTAACTTTAAAAAACTGTTTTAACTTTTAAAATTAAAAAAAAATGTTTTTATTTTTTCGAAGGAAAAGAACAACGTAAAAATGTTTTAATTTTTTTTAAAATTTGTTCTTAACTTTAAAACATAATTCCGTAAGAAAAAAAAATTCGTTATTTAAAAAAAAAAATTAAATTAATGATTTTTAAAAAGTACAATTTTGTTTTAAAAAAAGTTGTATAAAATTAAATTTTTTTACGAATATTAATATAAATAAAAAAATTTTAAATTTAAAAAGTACAAAAAATGTAAATTTGTGTACAAAATTAATTTCAAAAAAAGTCGCGATTTTTTTTAATTTTGTAAATAAAAATTACTTTTTTCATGAAAATAATAAATAAATAACATCACATATTATAAAAAGTTAAAAAAAAAATTTTACTAGAAAGTAACGGGTTTTACAAGTAGCCGGTAATATATGTTCATATTCGACACGAATGTTAAAGTTCATGTACCAAATGGATATTTAATTTTAGTACTCGTACCATATGTGTATATTTGAAAAAGTACGTGGCTATTTTAAATACAAAAACCCTATAATTAATGCATTTTTACACATAGAAGAAAGATAAATTTAATCACATCCAATTGTTTGTGTATGATTAAAATCCATATCATTATGTATGCATTATGTATGTGTACTAACATGCACTTATGAGTTTGAAACCAATATACATAACCACGTGGGTTTTTCTTTCTCATTTAAAACTTCATTCTAACTTTACAGTCTAAACTGTTTTAGTTTAAAGATTTCAATTCTAGTTCTAAAATGATTATCTTATGGACAAACATCTTAAACATTCATAGTTTGAGTTATTTGTTAAATTCAAAATTCAACAATGCATATTAATGGTTACACCATGATACCGAATTCAAAATTCAATAATGCATCTTTAACAGGTTTCCATGATCCTGTGACTCATATTCCTCAATATTGATATAACATTTATCAATCAAGTATTTAAGGTATCCTTGCGGATCTATGAACGAAAATTATATCATTATGAGGTTTAACATTTTCATGTAAAGCCTCAGTATGATATTCACTAGTGTGTTTAGAATAGAGGTATGTTTTTTGTATTTTGTAATTTTTTATCTCTTAGATCTAAACGCTCCCAATCACTTTTTGTTATTTAAAGGCTCGTCTATAATTAATTAGATGTAGAGGGACAATTACAAGATACACATTGTCAGTTCCTGAGTTTAGTTTGTTAATATCCATGCTTCAATAAGACTTTTAAAAATTCAGATGTCTTATTAACCTTCTAGGGTTGGAGTTATATTGAGTATATTCAAGTCATATCTATTTCAAACTTGATAGATTCGGAGGAGAAATATTTAAGTTTATAAAAATCAAATAATTTCCAAATAATTGATTTAATACTCTAGACATACCATAAATATGTGGTATTCTATGTGTAATTTTATTGTGAGACTTTATCACAATCTTTTAAATAACTTAATACTCTTTTTGTCAATTCTTATCAATTGCCTCGTTCAAACAAAAAATTGAACATATAGTATTAAAAACTATTTGCATGCAATAATGATAGGGCTCTTAACTAGTTCAAGAGAACTCTTTCTATGTTAACGGTACATTATTTTGCCTTCTCTTGAACAATTCAAGTCTTTTGTTTCATGTCATGGCTAGAAGATATAACTTAATTTATTGTTATAAGTCTTTCAACATTTTAAAGAACCTTCATGTTTATTAATTTACATTAATCTTAAACATTTTTAATAAAAGTAATTTTGTACGTTTACTTTATGTTTTATAAGTCTTTTAACATTTAACTGGATCTTATGTTTTTATTTTACAATAAACAGAAACATTATATATACTAAAGTAATTCTGAACGTCAACTCTTGGCTTCAGTAGTAATTTCAAGTTAATCAAGATTACTTCATTATTTGGGACATTCCAAGAGCACATAAACCTTTTACTCAAAGTAGTCTTTAAATCAAGATTACTTCATTATTTTGGACATTCCAAAAACACATAAACATTTTACTTGAAGTAGTCTTTAATTCATTTTCTCGATATGCTTCTTACCTTACGTGTCAAGAGAACCTTTATCATACGTTATTGTCTATGTGTTGTACCTTGCACACAAATAAAGATTTTCTCCCACGTGTGCATGGCACAACATTCATTACAAAATAGTAAAACCACACGACATGGTTTGTTTATATCATTTAATATGTCTAGTGTCACAGGATATTAGCTTTAGAGTAGATATAGAACACTTTGTTTGAAACAAGAAATATCACTTCTTGACTATCCTAAAAAAATAAGTATCTATAGTCGGAATTTATATATTATCTCAAAAGAAACAAGAATAAATCTAGGTTACTACCAAGATAAAGAAACTTGTGCTCCCACTGGAATTCGGACAGCATTCATAATGATTGTCTTGTTCAGAAATAATATGGATGCTCCCACTGGATTTGACAACTTGCAATGTGTTCCATAACCATCGAAAACAAATAGTGATCTATTTATATTCCACTCGATTTGAAATCTAAAATTAGTAACATTTACTTGGATTTCAAAAGTTTTTAATATGCAGAGATGAGGGACTATCATCAATTTGCTACTGATTAACTTGAATTTGGGCATGCAAATTTCCTTTAATTTGGATTAAGGACAAACAAACTAGAATATATTATCCTAGTTTGCCTTTACCATTTTGCGGTTAAATATGAATATTTTTCTAATCAAGAGCTCATAAATACTATCTTACATTAAGATGTTTCCATCTTGATAGCTTTATGACACATATTTTCTTAGTTATTTATATTCTTATATCTTTCAAAATATTCGCCATGAAATTTATATGATAATATAAGTCATGCAATTACTTAACTTTTTAAGCTTGCTATGAGTTGATTACATTAGGAAAATTCTACGTTCCTATTTAACTTTTCCGGAGCATAGAAAGATATTAGGAATGACGTATCCATGTTTCCTTACAAGAAAGGAGTTCGGTTTGAATTCTTTGATAAAGAAACAAACAATATTTACCGATTTTATAGTTGCATTAATATATTAATAGAATCGCAAAATTCAATTTTAGGTATTTTCTATAATACTACTTGAGAAAAATTAACTACCCATGTTTAATTCATATATAAACAATTAATCTTCTAAGGTTAGGATCCTAATTGACATTACCACCACCACATCAGTTGATCTGCTAGTGTATGATGTATTCAAAAAGGTTAATCACCGATTGCTATTTCACAACATTTGTAACTCATCAAATCATTTGGGTCTTACTTTATTACAATAATTATCTAAGTAAGCATGTTCCATCCCAATCTATTGTCGCGTGTTAATTGGTCTAACCACAACACACGCTAAGTCGTCCCAATCAAAAACTGTTGATTATTTAAAACTCACGTATCTCACAGGAAAAACGTTATTATCTCCTCTGAGACTGCATTCTACTCACGTATCCGAACCATAGTAAAGAGCAAATCTACAATGTGTTTTTACAAATTGGATGGCAACAACTTAGTGAAAAAGGGTATTTTATTTGCGTGTCAAATATTGTACGAAGAAGGCATGCATACATCTTCTATCATATATTTTAATAAAAACTTTATTCTCATTTAATGTTATTATTTATGGTCATCACCTATTATCATCGTATCTTATACATAAAATCAGCGAGACCTTAAAATTGATTGATTCAACGTTATCTTATATATAAGGATTTGCCTTTTATTCAGCGGGAAAAGATTAAAGAAATGATTAAAAAATCATTCAATCCCTAGACCATTCGCGAACTTCCTCATAGTATGCAAGGTAAGGAAACTACAAACGTAGTCAGGTATTATAGGGTAATGGTGTCTACAAGACCAAAGTCTTGATGAGTCTCCCCGAACCTTGTCCTTGCAACTATATAGTACTTTTGCAAATTACGTCATTGATAAAAATTAAAACTTTAATTTAAAGAATACATTACAAACTTATAAAAATGCTAGTTAGTCTTGGAAGATTTTATAGCGGATGTAAGGCGAATACACTTTTGGATTTTTGCATTAGATAGTACATAATAAATCTTATTTCGATAATAATTAGTCTTGTTTATATTTGTTTTCGAAAAAACCATAAGTATAAAACCGGGTATGGAGGTTTTTATGTAGTAGTTTTGATAAGAATTTGATATTAAGGGTAATAGCGGGTATTGGTTATAGTATAGATGGGTTTACGGGCTCCCATGCATGCATAAAGGTGTTTTGTTGCGAAACGTAAACGTTTTACGTGACGAATAAAAATAGAAGTGAAAAGTTTAAAAATTATCTTCGTAAAAATAATATAATACTTGTTGGACGTAAACTTTTATTTGTTTGAAGCCCGTTTACGTTGAATGTTGATTTTTAGTTTAGGCGATTTAATTAAACGGTTGAAATTAAAAGTAAACGCGAAAAATTTTAAAATAATTAGTTGAGTATTTATTGACGTAAAATGACGTGAAAATATGAATTGTTACACCTCATCTCTTTGCTCTTAAGAGGATTTTGCGGTATGTTCAGGAAACTCTGCATTATGGTTTGCAGATATTTTCTTCATCTACCACAGATTTGGTTGCATATTCTGATGCAGATTGGGCTGGGTGTCCCACTACTCGGAGATCGACTTCAGGGTATTGTGTATTTCTTGGCAACAACCTGCTTTCTTGCTCCTCTGCAGAGGCGGAGTATCGTGGTGTTGCCAATGTTGTTGCTGGGACTTGTTGGTTGCGCAATTTATTGCGTGAATTGCATACTCCTTTGTCTTCTGCTACTCTTGTTTATTGTGATAATGTCAGTGCAGTTTATTTGTCTTACAATCCAGTTCAACATCAGCGTACCAAGCACATTGAGATTGATATTCACTTTGTTCGTGATTTGGTTGCTGCGGGTCAGGTTCGAGTACTTCATGTGCCTTCTAGATATCAGTTTGCAGACATTTTCACCAAGGGTTTATCGTCAGCGTTGTTTGAAGAATTTCGCTCCAGTTTGAGCGTCCGGTGTCCTCCCGCTCAAACTGCGGGGGAATGTTAGCCTGTAAAATTATCATGTGTATTCATATTGGGCTCAAGCCCACATTTAGAATCATCTATGTATTTGTATATATATTATGTCGTATAATGAATAAGACACACATACACTTACCCACTTACATGTTGTAGGTAGTGATGGTAACAAACAAGATAAAAGAAGCGAATAAGAAGAATGTGGAGAACCCATCACAAAAGTACATACACATAGTCACCGATATAAAAAGAATTGCACCATCTCTTTTCATTAATGTTTTAAGTAATAAAATTCACAAAGCTTAAAGTACAATATTTAAATGCATAAAACTTAATTTTAAGTAACACAACTTATAAAGCTTATAATACAATCATTAAATACACAAATGTTTCATCCATTAAATGTCTCTTAAACATTACATTAATACACACAATAAAACATTTTGTATAAATATAAACTAATTAAATATATCAATTAATAGTATTTTTAAAACAACTTTAAAATGAAAAATGCATATTATAAATTAATTAAATTCACAAAGCTTCATAAAATTTATATGTCAAGTTCATAGTTCATATGGTTTTGACAATCGAACTTGACCAACCCGTTCTTCGAGAACCAGAGTCGCTACCAGTTCGCCTAGCTAATAAAAGCCGTGTGAAAAGAAAGGTAGGAGGCCGGTTAAAACCGGAAAAAACAAGTAAATCAGGCCGGACTCGGATCATTTTTTTTAATCGCAGGGTACCCGCCGCTGCAACGCGCGAGTACCCTGCTAGTACAAATTTTTGTTCCTTATGTTTCATTCATGCCACAAGTTGTAAAATAGTATTGAAACGGAGAGGATAAAATTGTCTCATTTTATATATTGTACCTTTCGGTAAGGATCATTGTCTTTTATTTCTATTATTATTAAGTCATTTATACAATATTTTAATTGACATAACATGACGAATATAAATATAGTTGTCGAGGGAATCTAGAAAGCAACAAGTATACCAGTCTGGATAGCTAACTATTGGCAAATGGGTCAAAGTGGAAAATTATTGGCCAATCTGTCACGAGTCAAATGAAGAACTACACGGTGGTGGCCTTTTTTAACATGACCCCGTCAAGGTCGGCGTGTGTTAAGTAAGCTTGATTTTTTTATGGTCAATGATGAGCATGGGTCTAAAACCGGTGGAACTGGAACCGAAACCAATGGATCCGAGAACCGAAATTTTAAGAAAAATAGGAACCGAGAACCGAACCAAATAGTTTTTTTTGGTTCCGGTTCCGGTCCCGGTTCTGGTTCCGGTTCCACCGGTTCTACCCGGATAGGAACTGATATCTATAAGAAAAAAATCTCATGCACTAATGAATTAAGCCA
>BQNB010002007.1:53514-130198 GCA_026074375.1 Tanacetum coccineum | reverse complement strand
ACTGTCAGAACTAACTAATACTACCAGACTTAACTGTTATACTACCAGTATTAAGTCTTTTACAATCTATTTCCCAACAGGCATCTTACTTTATTTCTGGCTTGGCTTAATATAATAAATTACTTTCCAAGTGTGAAACATCCTCATTTAGTAAAGAATCACCGTGTATTATCCTTGATAACTTGTTGCCTTTGAGATGTCGCTTCCGTTTAAAGTTATCTTTGATAGTTATGCACGATTCCTTATTAATCGACAGAGTTTTAGATACACTGGCTATGAGCTTGACACCACCATATTGTCGATACAAATAAACTAACTAGTGTGGTGTTGTTTTATGCAAAGAAGTTGTACCCTGCACAAGTGGGATAAATCTTTATTGTGTGCAAGGAACAACTTAGAACAATATGACTAATGTTTTATTGTCTGCAAAGTAAGAAAACTATTACTCTATTAGGACTCCTACACATTTAATGTATGTAGCCCTATTAAGAGAAAAATGTCAAGATAAAAAGGTAAGCTATATGATTATGTTTTCTTAGAAATCATAAACATAAAGTTTGGAATTAATTTAAAATTACTATTGAGGCCATGTGTCGACACTCATTTTACTTTAGTTTAACAAATGTTATGTCTTCTTGTTAAGACATGTACATTATGTCCTTCACTTGTGTAAAGATTTATAACATAAAGTAAAAGGTTAACTTGTAATGTCTTTACGTTAAGAAATGTACATGAAGTCATTGACTTGGTCAAAGACTTATAACGAATAGTAATGTATTGTATGTTTATGTCTACTTGTTAGAACATACACACTAAGTCGTTGACTTGATCAAAGACTTACATGTAGTATTCTTGAGCGTAACCCCCCCCCCCTTAGGGAAAGGTGTTTGAGTTCGACTACATGTAGTATTCTTGAGCGTTGGTTCGTAGAATTAGCATTCGGGTGATATTGGTTAACGTGTAGTGTGGATACACGTAAAGATTGCTTATTTCAGCAAATCGAAAGGTTTTAGTTTTGCATGGTTTAATACACATGCGTATTTTTAAGAAGCTATTGTTTCTTCACTAGCTTGGTTGCTAAAGGTACGTTTTTTCGTTTATGTTTTATGTTAATTATAGTTGCTATATGATTTTATTTCCATTGCGTAGGTCGTAGAATATTATGTGTAATATTAGGGTTATTAGATAACCATTTCCAACAAACATGTCATCAACATATGGACAAATGATGACTCTTTTACCAGATTCATCAAATTTGCTATACATACATTTGTCAGCTTGGTTAAGCAAATTACCATTAGATAAAACAACTTCATTAAACTTTTGGTATCAATGCTTAGGTGCCTGCTTCAGTCCATATAAAAACTAAATCAGTTTACACACCTTATTTTCATTGCCAGGCATGATGAAGCCCTAAGGTTAGTTCATATAGACCTCCTCATCCAATTCACCATTTAAGAAAGCTGTCTTCACATCCATCTGATGAATAATCATATTGTGAATTGATGCCAAAGCAATCAGCAGTCTTATGATACTGATATGTGTCACTGGAGTATAAGTATCAAAGTAGTTTATCCCTAACTTTTGTCTAAAGCCCTGAATGTCTAGTCTTGCCTTGAACTTTTCAACAATTCTATCTACCTTCATTTTCTTTTTGAAAATCCATTTGCAACCAGGTGGTAGATCAGCCAACACCCAAGTGTTGTTACCATGATGGAATCCATCTCATCATTGATTTCTTATTTCCAAAAAGCAACATCTTTGGACTTCATTACTTGATCAAATGTCATGAGGTCATCCTCAACATGAAAGCAATATAAGTGTTAGTCAAAGACCTCATCCCATGTTCCTTCAATTAAATATAATTGAAATTCAGGTCTAAAGTTCTTTGGAGTCCTATTCCTTTTGCTTTTCCTAAGCTCAAGTTCAGGTTGCTAAACCACAACCTCTTCAGGGACCACTGAACCACCAATGTCTTTACTTTTATTTATCAGGGACCTCTGACTTGGTCTAAGGACTGATGAGAATATATTCTCATCAAAGATAGCATCTTTGGATTCAATTATTGAGTTAATTAAAACTGATTCATTAGGTTCAATGACATAGAACCTAAAGCTTTGAAATGCTCAACATATCTAACAAAGATGCATTCAATTCCTCTTTCACCCAAAGTTTTCAGTTTTGGATCAGAGAGTTTTACAACTGCCCTACAACCTCAAATCCAAAGGTAGTTTAGTTTTGGTTTCCTTTTAGTCCATAGTTCATAAGGGGTAATCATGTTATTTTTATTAAGAGTCATATTTAATAAATAGCAAGCTGTTAACATAGCTTCACCCTAGAACCATTGACTCAATCCTAAATAGGACAACATAGGATTAACCATTTCTTTTAGTACCTTGTTTTTTCTTTCTGATATACCATTTTGTTGTAGAGTATAGGGAGCAATCATTTCATGGATTATACCAACAAACTAAAAAATACATAGTATCTATTTACTCACATCCCCTATCAGTCCTGAATCTTTTGATCAAGGACCCTTGTTGTAATTCAACTTTATTTTGGAATACTTTAAATTTGTCTAATGCTTCATCCTTTGAATGTAA
The DNA here is from genome assembly GCA_026074375.1 of Tanacetum coccineum. Classification (NCBI taxonomy): domain Eukaryota; kingdom Viridiplantae; phylum Streptophyta; class Magnoliopsida; order Asterales; family Asteraceae; genus Tanacetum; species Tanacetum coccineum. The sequence continues at coordinate 127,595 of BQNB010002007.1, read as the reverse complement.
TAAATAAACATAACAAAATCTAGAAGCATCATCACTAAACGTCACAAAGTATTTCTTATTCCCTAATGAAGGAGTAGCATGTAAATCACACAGATCACTGTAGAGCAACTCTAAACTTTAGTTTTATGTTTTACATACTGAAATGGTTTCTTGGTAATTTTGATCAACATACAAGTCCTAAACTTTTTAGTTTCTATATCAAAGGCTAGGATTAACCCATCTTTAGACATATCTTGCGTCCTTTTTAAGTGGACATGGACCAGTCTAGCATGCCACATGATTGAATCATTTAGTTTAGAGGTTGAGATGAAGGCCGAATTAACAATATCATTAACAATATTAATCTTGAACATTTGATTAGTCAAATAACCAAAACAAATAAACACACCATGTTTAGAAAAAAAATTTATTAGATTTAATCACTTGTTTATAACCATAATTATTCAAAACACTACTTGAAACCAAATTCTTCCTAATATTAAAAACATGCAAAAGATTAAACAAGGAAACAATCTTTCTAGAACTAAATCTAAGATCTACACAACCGCGTCTATGCACTAGGGTTGTTGACTCATTTCCCATGTGAAGAATAGATCCATCATTCAGTGACTCATAAGTCTTCAACCAGCATCTATCTTTACATACATAAACAGTTACTCCTGAGTCAACCCACCACATAACATCATCATCTTGCACAAAGTATACCTCAGATATATATGTAACATAATAAATCTAAAAGGATTTATTAAACATGATCTGACATTTTAGTGAGTTAGATGAACTATTTATGGATAAACCATTGGCTTTGTTACCAAATTTTCCACCTTTACAATCCTTTTTCAAGTGTACAGGTTTCTCACACTTCCAACAAGTCACTTTAGACTTCTTATTATGATCAGCTTTGGTGTCTTGATGTTTACGTTTACCCTTGTTGTCATTATACCTGATGGAGTTGTTATGCTCCATCATATGGACAACTGAAGGACCAGCAACATTGTTGCCCTTTAGGTAGTCACTATCCTACACCCTAAGGGACTCCTCAATGCGCAGATGAATGCCCAACTTAACAAGAGTTAATGCCTCCTTCTTATATTTCAAGATATGCTTGAAATCTTTCCAAGAAGGGGGAAGTTTATTAATGATACAAGAGACTTGAATAGCCTCATCCATATTCATCTTATGTTGTGTAAATCTACCAAGTTTACCAAGAAGTTCATTTTATTGTTCCATAACTGGTCTTGAATCGGTCATTTTGTAATTGATGAAATTACTTACAAGGAGCTTCTCACTTGATGCATCCTCAGCCATATATTTAGCCTCAAAGGAATCCCATAGTTCTTTTCCAGATTCAATATTTTAGTAAATATCAAACAAGGAATCAGACATACCATTGAGAATTAAGCCACGACAAACATAGTCATCATTTTCCCACATACTCCTCTTCCTGATTTGCTCTAATGTTGCATCATCCCCATCATCAAAAATTGGTGTGGTCAAAACATACACCACATTCATGGTTGACAAAAGGAAGTGCATCTTCTTTTGCCATCTTCTAAAATTAACCCCCTTCAAACTTGTCTAGTTTGGAGAAGTTTGCCACCATGTGCTTCATTGCAGCCGTCATTGATTATTACAGAATAGTTTACTTTGAACTAGCAGGGTACCCGCGCAATGCGGCGGCAGGTACCTTGAGACTATATTTTGCGGTGAGCAAATGTTATCTGGTTAAACGTTTTTCTAACAATAACTGTACAAATAAATAATAATTAAAATTAAAATTACTTTAGGCAATAACAATGCAAAGTATTTCATATCCACTATTATTTAAACTCACGGCTATCAACACCACCATTACCACAAACTAAAATATCTAACACAACCATCATCTGAATATATGAATCTAACTGGTTTGGTTATTTGGTGGTTTTAATCAGTTGTGTTTAGGTGTTTTGATGATGTTAAAGTGGTTGTTGGTGTTGCTAAAACTTAATCTTGATAACACAGATGCTAAATCATTCGGTGTTTTGTCTGGGTTTATAAATTTGACCTGTTTTGAGTTGATGGTTTTGTTGGTAAACCGTTGTCTTTTTTCTGGTGCTTTTATGTTTTAAATCTTGATTAGTAGTGATGATGGTTGTTGTACCGGCACCGATGGATTTTTTAGAGAGTGTGTGAAAGCATATTTCTAGAGAGAGTGGAGATGGTTTTGTTTTTTTAGTTTTCAGAGAGTGGTGTAATTGAGCTTATATATGAATATTAAAGGGATGTTACAAGTTACAAGTTTATAGAATTGAAGACATTTAATTTTCAGAATTGTTGTTACAAGTTTATAGAATTTAAGTCGTTTAATTACCAGGCTGTTACAAAGATTATTTGACTCAATTTTGATTGTTACAAATACTGAATTAATTAGTATTATTATAGATTTTTGAGTCAATTTGTAATGTCTTAGTGCATTGACTAATGGCTTGCTACTTTCTTATTAAAGAAAACATTTTGTTCTTAATTTTTTTAAGACTTCTATATTTAGAATGTCTTAAATGCATTATATAGTAGTATAGAAGATAGTTGGTCCTAAATTAATTATATATAGTAGTATAGAAGATATGTATTAGCATATAAATTGCATAAAGCTTTGTGTGTTTTATTAGTTTATACAATGTATATAATAACATGTACTTTTCATTTTAGGTGTCTTTTAAAAATCTATACTACATATAATACAGATTGTGCACTCTCTTTTCATTAATGATTTTAAATAATGATTTTAAGTAATACAATTCACGAAGCTTATAGTACAATCTTTAAATGCATAAAACTTAATTTTATGTAATATAACTTATAAAACTTATGTTACAATCATTAAATGCACAAACCTTTCATTTATTAAATGTCTCCTAAACATTAAATTTAGGCAATAAACATGATAAAGCATTTGGTACAAGTATAAACTAATTAAATACACTAATTAATGTTAATTTTAAAACGCCTTTAAAATGAAAAATGCATATTATTATACATATTATATAAACTAATGAAACACACAAAGCTTCATACAATTTATATGCCAAGTTCATGGTTCATATGATTTTGAAAATCGGACCGGACCAACTGGTTCATCTGGGAACCGGAGTCGCTACCGGTTCGGCTAACTAATAAAAGCCGTCTAAAAGAGAACGTAGGGGACCAGTCGAAACCGGAAAAAAAGAGTGAATCAGGCCGAACTCGAATAGTTTTCTTTTTGTTTATTTCTGGTTAATCAGTTCATCATTGTTATTTTGTTTGTGCTTGAGCTTTAATTACAGGGTACCCGTCGTTGCAATGCGCGGGTACCCTGCTAGTTATATTATATAGTAATGAGTTTTTAAGAATAACATTTAATGTGTTGATCAGTCAATAAGTATGTGTTATGAATTGGTTAATTGTACATATTGCATGAAAGTTTGTATTATTGAATTTCAACTCTTTGTTGTTTGAATTAAAGATTGTACAATATGCATCAATCCTTGTTAGATAGTTGATTTTGTGGTGAAAGGTTGCATTTAAAGAATTGTATATTATGCTTTATAACTTGGATTACTTATTTTTTTTGGGCATTAAATGAAGAGAGAGTGCCTATTTTATGGTGAAAGGTTGCATTTAAAGATTGTACATTATGCTTTATAACTTGGATTACTTAATGTTTTGGGGTATTAAATGAAGAGAGAGTACCTATTTTATAGTGAAAGGTTGCATCTAAGGATTGTACATTACGCATGGTCTTAAAATGGGGTGTTTAATGGTTGTAACATGTGTAATAATGGTTGTACATTTATGTAATGGGGGTATTTTAATTAGGATTATTAATTATGCTTGTATTTGAAGTATTATGTAGTCTAGATTGTACACTATACTTAATTAGATGTAACTTGAAAATTCAAGCCTTCTATATTTAGAAGGCAAAGATGCTTAATAATGTAGTATAGATGTTGGTGGTTATAAGCCCAAAACAGGGTGAAGATAATCAATAGCAACAAATAACCAATGACTGGTTACTGGATATCACTTGGAATCGTGTTATCACTGTCTAAAGTAAACTATTCGACCCTATTGCCTGGGTATTACGAATATTTACTTGGGATAAGACCAAATGTATGTTATTGGATTAGGCACAAATTAATAATGCTAAAGCATCTAAATGTTTAAATTATCGATATGTCTTTCATGCAGGTTATGATATCTTATTTATAGGATAGATAACTCTAACCCTAATCATGGAATTATAGTAATTAATTGAACCATTAATTGCATCATAATCTCCTATGTGATTTTAGGAATAATGGTTACACAACCAATTAAACGTGGTCATTAATGCAGTAATAACTGCCACTTGAATAGGTCAAATTCGTTACTAGTATTTGAATTCATTCTAGCTAAGTCATTCCTTCAGGGACTTGAAAACTCATCAACTTGCTCACTGAAGATCATACACACTGAAGGTTCAAACTAAAAAGACTCACTGATGACCCGTTGAGGATACATCCTCTTATGAGTAATGTTCACTTCAAAGTCAGGGTGTTCAGTGACCTATGGGTGTACACTACGTACCTCCATCCCTATTATCCGGTATCTATATGTCTTTCATGCAGGTTATGGTGTCTTTCAGCTTACTACTCGGGGAGTAAAAAGCTGAAGCCATCATACTGATGAGTAATGTTCACTTCAAAGTGTGAACTCACTGAACTTTATCAGCGACTTAAATTCCTTTTACCACTATCAAAGTCAAGGTGTTCAGTGACCTATGGGTGTACACTCCGTACCTCCATCCCTATTATCCGGTATGAACTAAACAAAACAATTGAACTAAATTTCCAACACAATCTCGATCTGATCCAGAAAAGACAAAAACAATTTGTAGAAGGATCTCGATCTTAACAGACTTAATGCCGACTACTACTTTTTTTTGACTTTTTTAGGTAAAAAGTTTCTAACCCCGGTAAATATTAATACCACTTGCTACTAACACTGTCTATAAAAGGTTTCTATCTTTGAAGAAAGATATGCACACCAAAATGTCTCTAGACAAAAAGAACAACGAGCTTCACTTAGTGATGTTTCCTTTTTTAGCATTTGGTCACACTAGTCCCTTTGTGCAACTATCTAACAAGTTATCCTTGTATCCTGGTATCAAGATTTCTTTCTTAGCTTCTTCTGCCAATGTCGACCATGTCAAAACCAAGCTCAACCCTACAACAACGACGCATGTAACCTTTTAACTTTTCTAAGATTTAGATGTTCTAATTTAGTCCTTTGACTATTTGACTTTTATTAGTTTCGTTTGAGCAATTACCATGTTGATGATGGTGAATCTATGTTGATCTTGGTTATCCTAGTGATATGTGCTTGTGTTAATCCTTTTTAGAGGATTTTATCTATGTGATCATGTTCCAGGAGGTTTGTCCCGTATAGCTTGAGATATCTTATAATGAGTCCCGGCACGTCCGTTAATGTTCAAATCGAATCTAAGGCATTTTGACTTGAAATATGTCGTGTAAATAATCAAGATTCATGGAAAAGTATTTTTGAATTCATTAAAAATACTAGGAAACTTTGAGTAACATTTTAAAATAGTGAACTTTGAGTCTTAATGTCACACCCCTAGACGGGGCCTGAACGGAATACATGTCCGAGAGCGTGACGTCATAACAATCCGAACACAAAGCAATAAAGAACGACCACTAATCATGGATGTTTGAAAAAAATTATACTCGTTGCATAAAGAAAATTAATTTAAGTTTTACAACTGGTCATAAGAAAGTTAAATGTAGCGAAAGCATAACAAAGTTTGACAATGACAACGAGTATATAAATAGATAAGTCTTGAAATCGGCAAAGTCACATAGCACATAGACTCCATTTAGCATCAAGAATCAAGCCAAGCTAAGCACCTGAGAAAACATGTTTAAAACATCAACATAATGTTGGTGAATTCATAGGTTTAAATTAGTACAAGAGTGGACCACAAGATTTTAAAACATATGTGACTACTATAACAGATACAACATCACAACAGGGCATGTCATATCATGCTACATAGTATTCCTGCCCTAACTGGTGTCAAACCAAATACCACAACAACACACATCGACATGACATATATCTATTTGTTCTTCGTTAAGTGGAACCAAAGCAGATAGGGATAATTAGTCCCAATAGATCTATTTATTCATTCGCGCTCACTTAACCAATCCAATTGGCCATAGGTGACTAACGGTTCATGATAGTTTGAGCAATAGTGATTTGTAAGCTACTTAGGCAACACATAAACATGTAAAACTCACGTTAAGAACTTGTGTCCAATTTTAAAAACAAACAATGTTTCTTACCTCAAAGTATAAAGCATTTGTAAATCGGTAAAAAATGTGGGGCTATGAACTCACCTTAAGCAAGTTGTGAATCGATAATCAACGAAGAAGAAATAAAGCCGAAGGATCCTACACGCGACCTAAATAAACGACGCGTCTTAGGAAAACAAAAGATAACCGAAACTTGTACGATACGCTTTTAAGAGAAAAGACATCCATGTGTGTTTGTGCTTTAGTTTATTTAATAAAGTATGACTAAATAAATTTATAGAGTTTTCGTTAAGTTTCGACATTTATCCGAACATTGCCATTTTTAGTAACTTTCTATTTTGGGTAAGTTTTTAGTTTCGGGACGTTAATACCGTCCCCTATAAAGTGATATATCCATATTTCCTAAACGCACTATTTCGACCTAAACGCTTAACTCATATGTTCACTTAACTAATATGTGTTAAAATATATCATTTTTAGAAATCCTACATTTTTGTTAGTCTCGACATCACATAAATATGTTCATGACATTTTTAAAGTTTCTAATTAACATCCTAAGGCTTCTATATGTTTCGTGAAGGTTTTAAAAGCTCAAATAAGCCCGAAAGTGTCTGTAAGCCTTATTTATTAATCCCAACAGCAACTACATTATTTTTTATTTCAAAAAGTGTTTCAAAATTCATTTCGCCATAACTTGGCCGTTTAAAGTCCGTTTTTAGTGTTTAATATACGAAAATCAATCTATACGAAATGAGCTATCCAAAAAATATTGTTTCGACTATTGAAACCATTTTTAAGTGTCCTACAACCTCATTTACATATTAAATCAGCAACTCATGTTTTCAAAAATGTACCATAGACTTAACCATAAGACCGCCATAGTGTCTAGTCTAACCAAACTTCTTTTTCGCCAAAACATACCAACAAAACCACTCTTAATCTATCCTAACCTCATCACATCTATTGTTGCAACCCACATTTCAACTCATCTCACCATAACTTATAAAGCAACAACATAATACTTCCATTTTTATAAAAGTTGTCAAGATATTTTTATCATTTCTTTTGATAAAAGTAACACAAACACATAGACTGAAGATACAAGTAGAGAATCACAAGATCTATATCCAAAATCACTAGATCTATAAAACCCACTTATAAAATTAGAAACCCTAATTTTATAACCTTGAGAAAACCCTTGGAAATCAACCAAACAACACTTGGATATAACTTAGATAACCTTAGAAATAAGCCTAGATTACTTAGATCTTGAAGGAAATCAAGAGAAATGAAACCCTAAGAGGGTGTTGGTTGGGCCGTGAGTTTCAAGAGGAGAGGGAGAGAAGAGATAAATTTTGAAGAGGCAAGAAATGATATGAGAACCCTAAGTTATGATTTAGTGTGATATATATAGGACCAAGCACTTGAGGTTTTGGGTTTTATGTGGCCACATGGGACTCAACCACACCAAGGGTGTATGTGGTCTTGGGATCGACCGAAACTAGCCACAAGGACCAAGTGGGTTCAATTTTGAGTCATGGTTCAAGTCATGACTAGTCTTGGTTCTTGGTTCTAGTCAAAAGGTGTACATGTGATCAAGCATCACATGTTTAAGTCAAATGGTGATGCTTGTGCATGAAAGGGACTTGCTCATATGTCACTTTCCTAAGCTTACATGATTACATGCATGGGGAATCCAAAAGATGCTTCATGAATTAATTTCAAGACTCATGGTTGCATTTGGTTAAACTTAGGCGTCCAATTTGGTTGCATATGGTGAATGCAATTTTTAGCATTACAATGATTAACGGATGATAACTCGAGTTTACACAAAAAGTTTGCGGGTTTGCGAGGTTCTGTTTGATCAAAAACGCGAAAAAACGCAATTTAAAAGATAAAACCCCAAAATTAATATCGGAAGTGATTAAAAATCACAAAAACACTTAGAAAAGTTAAAATATCTCATATAAGGCCTAAATTAATTAATAACCGATGCCGGGACGCGCCCAATGACGTTTTTCAGATTTACGCGGTTTAACTTCTCGGTAAACTGTCAGATTCAAACGTAACATGTAAAAGTCAAAGATAAAAATCAGGAAGGTTTAAAATATTGACATGAAATTTATGGGGTGTGACATCCTTTCCCCGTTAAAAGAACTTTGTCCTCAAAGCTTAGGACGTAGCTTGAGATGCAGATTCAGGGTTAGCGAAAAGATGAGGGTACTTTTCTGCATTTGGTCTTCGCGCTTCCAAGTGTACTCGGGACCTCTTCTTGAATTCCAACAGACCTTCACAATTGGAATATGACTCTGCTTCAAACGTTTAACTTCATGGTCTATAATTTCAACCGGTTCTTCAATGAAATTTAGCTTGTCGTCGACATGGATTTTGTCCAACGGAATAGCGAGTGGTTCGTCGGATAAGCACTTCGTAAGGTTTGAGACATGAAAGGTACTATGAACATGGCTTAGTTGCTCTGGTAACTCAAGTTGATATGCAACCGTTCCAACTTTGGCGAGAATCTTAAAAGGTCCAATATAACGAGGGTTCAACTTTCCCCGTTTGCCGAAACGTATCACTCCTTTCCAGGGCGATACTTTCAACATAACCTTATCCCCAACTTGAAACTACAATGGCTTACGTATCTTATCAGTGTAGCTCCTTTGTCGATCCCGTGAATCTTGTAGATGATGCTTGATTTGGATGATCTTCTATGTTGTTTCATGAACAATTTCTGGGCCAGTGAGCTGAGCGTCTCCCACCTCAGCCCAACAGATGGGCAAATGACATTTGCATCTATACAATGCCTTAAAAGGTGCAGCTTTAATACTCGTATGATAGATGTTGTTATAGGAGAACTCTATCAATGGTAGATGTCTGTCCCATCCCTTTTTGAAGTCCATCACACACGCTCGTAGCATGTCTTATAACATTTGGATGATCCTCTCACTTTGACCATCTGTTTGTGGATGGTAAGCCGTACTCATATCCAGTTGAGTACCTAGGGCTTCGTTCAACGATTTCCAGAAATGAGACGTAAACTTACTGTCTCGGTCAGAAATCATCGAAACTGGCACTCCATGTCTCAAGACTACTTCCTTCAAGTATTGTCTTGTTAACTTCTCCATTGTGTTAGTTTCCTTCATTAGTAAGAAATAGGCAGACTTTGTGAGTCAGTCTATAATTACCTAAATTGTATCTTGACCAGACGTCGTCTTAGGTAACTTAGTAACGAAGTCCATAGTAATATTCTCCCATTTCCATACTAGGATTACAGGTTGTACCAACAAACTGGATGGTTTTTGGTATTCTGCCTTAACCTTTGCACAAGTCATGCATTTACTGACATACGTGGAAATTTTTGCTTTCATGTTGGGCCACCAATATAGCTTCTTCAAATCTTGATACATCTTGTCATATCCAGTGTGGATCGAATACTTTGACTTATGCGACTCGTGCATAATCAAAGCTCTCAAGTTACCAAAACATGGTATCCAACTTCTATTCTTCAAACATAACGTTTCGTCGACACATGGCTCCAGATTCTTAATCATGCCACACAAATCTTCTGTTCCATAATTCTCTTCCTTTCTTGCCTCAACCTGAGCATTCAAGATCTGCACAGGAAGGTTTAAACCAATTGTCATAACCAAGGCTCAAACTCGTAGTGGCTTAGGTCTACTCTTTCGACTTAATGCATCAGCCACCACATTCGCCTTTCCCGGGTGATAACATAACTCACAGTCGTAGTCACTTAACAGCTCTAACCATCTACGTTGTCTCATGTTCAACTCTTTCTGATCTAGAATATTTTGCAAACTCTTATAGTCAGTGAACACAACGCACTTCATGCCGTAAAGGTAATGCCTCCCCATCTTGAGAGCGAACACCACAGCTCCCTATTCCAAATCATGTGTCGTGTAGTTCTTCTCATTTGAGTTGGCAGGATGCATAAGCTATGACTTTCTCCTTCTGCATCAACACTGCGCCTAATCCCTTGTGAGAAGCATCACAATATACTACAAAGTATTCACTTCTTTCGGGCAATGCCAAAATTGGTGCACTACACAACTTTTGCTTCAATGTCTGGAAAGCAGTTTCCTCCTTTTCACCCCAATTGAACTTTACACTTTTCTGAGTCAGCTTCGTCATAGGCTTGGAAATCTTGGAGAAACCTTCGATAAATCATCGGTAGTAACTGGCAAGACCTAGAAATTGGTGAATTTCTGTTGGAGTCTTGGGTGATTCCCAATCCTTGATTGACTTAATCTTCACAGGATCAACGTGAATGCCTTCACTATCAATCACGTGTCTAAGAAATTGTACCTTTGACATCCAAAAGTCGCACTTCGAGAACTTGGCGTACAATTCTTCCTTCTTGAGCAACTCCAAAATTAGTCTAAGATGTGCTTCATGTTCTTCCTTGGTCTTCGAGTAGATCAAGATATCATCGATAAACACGATCACAAATTTATCTAAGTATGGTCTGCATACCCGGTTCATCAAGTCCATGAATACTGTCGGCGCGTTAGTCAACCCGAAAGGCATCACTTGGAACTCGTAGTGACCATAGCGGGTCCTAAACGCCGTCTTTGGGATATCCTCATCACAAACTCTGAGTTGGTGATAACCAGACCTCAAGTCGATCTTTGAGTACATACTTAATCCTTGCAACTGATCAAACAAGTCGTCGATTCTCGAAAGTGGGTATCGATTCTTTACAATAAGCTTGTTAAGTTTATGGTAGTCGATACACATCTGAAAAGAGCCGTCTTTCTTTTTGACAAACAAAACCAGAGCTCCCCAGGGTGAGTAACTTGGTCTTATAAATCATTTATCAGAAAGTTCTTGTAGTTGAGTAGACAATTCTTCCATTTCCGACGATGCTAATCTATACGGGGCTCGAGCTACAGGTGCAGCACCTGGGACTAAGTCGATTTGGAATTCAACTTGTCGTATCGGTGGTAATCCAGGTAAGTCTTCAGGAAAGACTTCTGGGAAGTCCCGTACAGTCAGCACGTCTTCGAGTCGCTTCTCCTTTGACTTGTCTTTGTTTTCTTTCATCGTAACTTGCGTCAGAAATAGTTGACAACCTTTATCCATATACTTCTAGGCCTTTACACATGATATAATGCTCAACCTTGATTTCTTCTCCTTGTCACTTTTGTCTCCTTGAATGATTAGAATTTCGTTTCCGTAAGGAATACGCACTATCTTCTCATCACAGACAATCACTGCATGATTCTTTGCTAACCAATCCATGCCGATGATAACGTCGAAACTACCCAAATCTATGGGCATCAGGTCGATATTAAATGGATGTCCTAACAATCCTAATGTACAGCCTCTAAGCACAGTGTTGGTTTCTGAAGTTCTTCCGTCAGCTAGCTCGACAGCGTAACTAACGTCTAAGGCATAGGGTGTGATATCTAGCAATGCACTAAAAGTATTTGATATGAAACTTCTATCGGCACCCGAATCAAATAACATATAAGCATGATGATCGTTGAGAAGGAACGTACCCGTGACAGTGTTGGAACCCGGGTTTGCGTCACCTCCTCCTAGGACATATGCTTTGCCTCTTGCATCAGGAACTCTTGCTTTGTTCCCACGGTTTTGGTTCTTGACTTTGGGACAATCCTTCCGGTAATGTCCTTGTGCACCACACTCAAAACACGTAATAACTCCCTGATTCGGCCCTGGAGTTCCTTGAGTAGGTACAGTCACAACAGATCTGCAATCCCTGGCCAGATGTCCAATCCTCTTACAGTTACGACACTTAGCAGTACACTGTCCTTCGTGGTGTAGCTTACACTTATTGCAGAAAGGAAGTGTTCCTTCATAACCATTCTTCTCATTGTTACCAGCCATATAGGCTCTAGCAACATTCTGACCTCCAGTATTCTGTCGTTTGTGGGGTGGTTGTTGCCCACGGTTGTTTCCATAGTTGTTGTTCAATCTCCTTGTTCTTGCTTTTTCTTACAACATAGCCCGTCAACTTTTGATCCATCAAGTTGTTGCAATTCGTAACAGCAATCTTTGTATCTTGTGGGTTCTGCAGCAATTACATTCCCATGGATATTATCAGGAAGACCTCTAATGAATTTCTCCACCCGATCTTCCTCCTCGGGGACCATTTTGGTACACATCATTGCAACGCTTTGAAAATCACCTGAGTATAAGCAGTCAAATCATTGTGTTTCTTCACAGTTAAAGTTCCACAGTCAGTTTCTATTTTCTGAACTCAATTCCTTGGGCAATACACTTCATCATTACTTCATGAGCTCTCTCAAGGACATGCAAAAGCAGCCTCAATCATCTAAATAAGTCCTCTTATTGAGTTCCAACCAAGTTAGTGCACTGTCCAACAATGTGCAAGAAGCATACTTAACTTGGGACATCTCTGGGCAGTTGCTGATATGGAACACTGTTTCCATTTTCTCAAACCATCTTATCAATCCTACAACTCCTTTTGTCCCCTTAAAACTCAGTGGTTGACATTTCATGAAGTCCTGGTAGGTGCATTCTCTAGCAACAGGTCTATCACCTCTACCATTCTCTTCTGGATTCTCATTTCTACCATTTCCATTTCCACCATTTCCATTGTCGTCATCACTGCCATTTTAGCTTTGGTTTTCAGTCTCAAGAGCATTGACGGTACGGGTCGCCTCATGAGCAGCCAACGCTTCTTCCACACGTCGGTTAACGAGTTCTTTGATTGCTTCAGGGGTCATACTAGAGCGAGTGATAGTCATTGTTCTACATCACCAGATACAACCCATGGTGAGATTTTTAAACGAATACACTATCATTAGATAACGATAATTTAATACATGCTATAAAATAAAATATAATTACAACAAGATTGTCAGAACGAATAAATAACAATATAGATAAATAAGCGAGAGAATCAAAACAAGCTTTTAATTTCATGAATAAAAGCATATTTCGGTTACAACCAAAATCCAAAATTGGTACATGATCCAAAATTATTTCTACTGCTAACATCTAGACCTAACCATCAGTCTAGTGTCCTACATGATCATGGTACAACTAGTCTAAGGGAGAAAACCCAAACGTCTCTCAACATATGACTCCAACCTCCTAAGTCTCCATCGAGTATCATCACGATCCCTACGAACCTGACGAAACTCCTCCTGTGAAAGAGACATGTGAAAACAAAGGCTATTCACACGATCCCTCTCGATATCCAACATAGCACGAACCTTGAGGTTCTCCAACCTCAAGCTAACAATCCTCTCGATCATACTAACTCTCTGTCCCCTATCTATCAACTAATCAGCCTCCAACTGTCTCTGAACAGTCTCAATCCTGACAATCCTATCAATACGAACCTCAGACATGTGATGGTAAAAGTCACGCACAACATCATTCAAGTCAATCGGCATATCCTCGAATGACCTAACAATGCCATCCCTAGTGCCAGACGAATCAGAAGAATCCTCTCCAGCTGGCTCTACAATCTCCTCCTCAACTATCGGTGCCGACATCGGGTCGATACCTACCTCAACCGTGTCTCCAGCACTGGTGTCAGCCTCATACTCCTCTGTGTCATCCCTGACATCCCTAGGGTCAATCTCAACATGATCTCTAACATCATCCCCATCACCAATACCCAACTCCATATCAACCTCAGTCTCTATAGGATCAATCTCGGTATCCTCCTCTATGCTAGCCTCAGACGAATATGAATCTCTGAACCTCTTACGAGGTGGTAAGAGATCAGCACGGGTAGGAGCTAATGATCCCATAACTGGCGTAGATGATGGTACAGAATCAACCGGGGATCTACATCTCTTGCGAGATGGTCCAGCAGAATGTGAAGATGAATGCAGGGGTCTCTCTGATGAATCTCCTGATGATGACTCTGATGTAGTCGGTGGATACAAAGTAGATAATGGAGCAGCACACCAATGACGAAATGCCTCACTACGTCGTGGTGCTCTCCTCGGAGGGTAACACAATCTGGGTGATACATCTCTAGTCGAAGATCCAGAATGAGCCTGATCTGATGCATCCAAACCCAAAGAATGAACTGGCGAAGAATCCGAAGATGAACTAGAAGAAGATGAGTGATGGTCTGAAGAACGAGGTAGTGCATGCCTCGATCCTAAACTGCGAGCTGGTAAAGGTCCAACTCTCTTCCTCGCAGTCAACAACTTACGTGGCCCGTTAAGGTGGGTGCGGTAAGGTCGACCAATAGGAATAGCCTCCCTGGGTCGGATAAGAATCGTTGACCGTCGACGAATCCTGGGCGGGGCAGTAATAGGAGCAATAAGAAACTCAGATGATGATGATGGATGTGATGTTACCCTGCTCCTCCAACGAGCAACGGTAGCAACATAAGGGTCCTGCGATGGTGGTCCATCAGAAGAATCAGGAGCCTCAGAAGAATCGGTGCATAAGAATCGTGAAATAGCTGGTAGCGGAGAAATATGATCTAGTGAAAACATCTCATCTGGTGAATCAGAATCGGAACCCGAATAGGGAACCAAGCCACACAATCCAGTGGGTGAAGCGACAAGAGTCGTCTCAACCATAGGAGCGGCAGATGAAATAACATGAGCAATAGTAGAAGTCTCTGGAGCAACCACAGAAGTAGAAGGAATAAAAGTCAGAATATCACAAAAAAGAATAACCCGAGAGGGCGATGATCCCACACTCTCATCCGAAGAATCAGAAGAAATAGCAATAGCTGAAGCTGCCATGATCTGCACAAGCAAAAGTTTATATAAATCTCCTTTATATGAAACCATGCAAGGCATAAAGAAATGATGAAATGAATGGCAAGGTAAATATGGCAATATGTAATAGTCTCAAGTATATATAGAAATCTTATATATATATATATAGCAAGGATAGACAACACGTAAGCACAGATAGAGGCACATAGGATCACATACTGGTTATAGACCAGACCTAGTATAACTACCTGGTTCTCTATAACCTTGGCTCTGATTACCAATCTGTCACACCCCCAGACGGGGCCTGGACGGAATACGTGTCCGAGGGCGTGACGTCATAACAATCCGAACACAAAGCAATAAAGAACGACCACTAATCATGGACGTTTGAAAAAGTTGTACTCGTTGCATAAGAAAATATTAATTAAGTTTTACAACCAATAATGTTTTAGTTAAATGTAGCGGAAGCATAACAAAGTTTTGATAATGACAACGAGTAAATAATAGATAGGTCTTAAAATTGGCGAAGTCACATAGCACATAGACTCCATTTAGCATCAAGAATCAAGCCAAGCTAAGCACCTGAGAAAACATGTTTAAAACGTCAACATAATGTTGGTGAATTCATAGGTTTAAGTTAATACAAGAGTGGACCACAAGATTTCAAAACGTATGCGACTACTATAACAGATACAACATCACATAAAAAGTATTTACTGTTACGCTAAGCTCATGACACCAATGCTAATAAGATAGGGCATATCATATCATGCCACATAGTATTCCTGTCCTTAACTGGTGTCCCAAACTAAATACCACCACAACGTACAATCGACATGACATATATCCGTTTGTTCTTCGTTAAGTGGAACCAAAGCGGATAGGGGTAATTAGTCCCAATAGATCTATTTACGCATTCGCGCTCACTTAACCAAACCAATTGGCCATAGGTGACTAATGGTTCATGATAGTTTGGGCAATAGTAGTTTGTAGCAAAACTTAGGCAACACATAAACATGTAAAACTCACGTTAGGAACTTGTGTCCAATTTAAAAGCAAACAATGTTTCTCACCCCAAAGTATAAAGCATTTGAAAATAGGTAAAATATGGGGCTATGAACTCACCTTAACAAGGATAAGCGATAATCACAACAACGATGATGATATAAGGAGGTCTAGCTGCGACCTAGATTAAATACGGGTATGACTTAGCATTCGGCAAAGTAAACAAGTAAAGCATCTATGTTCATCATTTAAAGCATCCAAGTGTGTTTGCGTTTTAGTAATAAAAGGCTTAGAAAAATTTACAACATCTCTGATAAATCCTAACACTTGCAAAGAGTTACTATTTATAGAAAGTTTCTATTTTAGGAAAGTATTTAGTTTCCAGACGTTAATAGTGTCCCCTATATTTGTTAAGTTTTCATATTTTCAAATTGTGCTAACTAACCATAATTGCTTAACTACTATGTTCGTTCCGCTAGGTTTTACCAAACTTACTATTTTTAGTAACTTTTACGCTTTTCCTAAAATATGTTTATGATATTTTCAAATGATGCTAATCTATATATATGTGTTACTATATGTTTCGCTAGTGTTTAGAAAGTCCAAAAATGTCCGAAAGTGTCCGAATACCCTTTTTACTATTCACATCAGCACACTATTAATTGGGTTTTGCCGAAAAATATTTTAAGTTTCATTTGGTTATAACTTGGCTGTTTTAAATTCGATTTTAAAGTGTGATATGTGAAAAACTATCTATTCGAAACAAGCTCTTCAAATACTACTTTTACGTCTAATGAAAATATTTTTAGGTCGCTCAAAACCTCAAAACCATTTCGGGACAGCAAAGGTGTTTTACCGAAATACGACCAAAAATCAACCCAACTCGCATATTAGTGCATAATCTAACCCTAATCTTTATTCACCAATAACCAACCAACAAAACTAAACCCTAATCCAACCTAATCTCTATTGTTGCAACTCTCATCAACCCTCAATCTCACCAAGAACATGATATAAAACATAAACATAAAGTTGTAACAATTTTTACTTCCACTTTATAAAAGATGACAAAATATTAATTTATTTCTTTTGTAAAAATAACACAAACACATGGATCTTTATGAACAAACATAGATCTATAAAGATAATAGATGAAACCAAGCAAAGATCAAGGAAGACTTACAAATCAAGAAGAACAAGTAGTGAAAACACAAGATCTATACCCAAGAACTATAGATCTATAAAAACCCCAAATAATCTTGCAAACCCTAATTTTATAAATCTTGAAATCCCTTGAAAAACAACCAACCAATACTTGGATCTACCTTAGAAACTCTTAGAAATGAACTTAGAATGATTGGATCTTGATAGAAATCAAAAGTTATGGAAAGTATATGTATATGTATGTGTGCCGTGAGCTAGAGCAAGGAAAAAGGAAGAGAGAAATTTTTGTGGCATATGAAATGGTATGAAAACCCTATGTGTGTTATAGTGAGGTTTATATAGGAGGACAATTAGGGTTTTGGGACACATGTTTGTATGAGTAAGTGACCAACACACACCAAAGGTGTGTGTGGCTTGTGGTTCGGCCGGACATACACCACAAGGACCATATGGGTCAAAACTTTGAGTTGGTTCATGACTTGCTTACTTGGTTCATGTGTATAAATTTCAAACAAGGTCAAATGGTTAGTCAAATTGTAAGTGTTCACATGGGAATGTTGGTGTTATGGTTTTGTGCATGAAAGTGACACTTTCATGTGTCACTATCTTGTGTAAGCATGAGCACATGCATGGTATTTCAAGAAAGATGCTTGTTGAATTAATTTTGAGCATGCATACATATATATTTCGTGGGTTTTGGGTATAGGAGGAGGGGTGAACGAAATTTTTGGGCTTAGGGCATAAGATTATCGATAACTTGAGTTTACACGAAAAGATTTTGAGTTTTCGGGGTTCCGTTTGGTCAAAAACGCGAAAAACGCAATTTAAGAGATAAAACCCTAAAATTTATATCGGGAGTGATTAAAAATCACGAAATACTCAGAAAAGCTAAAATATCTCATATTAAGCCTAAATTAATTAATAACCGATGCCGGAACGCGTCCGATGACGTTTTTCAGTTTTTACGCAGTTTAACTTTCCGGTAAACTGTCAGATTTAATGTAATGTATAAAATTTAAAAGTAAATGACCGGAATGGGTCGGAATACTAACCGGGAATTTACGGGGTGTGACAATATATATATATATATAGGAATGGGATCGAGAGAAAACCTAATCTTGGTGGAAAACCTAGAAAACTCAAACAGATGCACTAAAAATACTAAGCGGATGCACTGAAAATACTCCCAAGTATACTCGGGACCTCTTCTCGAATTCCAACGGACCTTCACTATTGGAATGCTACTTTGCCTCAAACGTTTAACTTCACGGTCCATGATTTTGACCTGTTCTTCAATGAAAATGAGCTTGTTGTCGACGTGGATTTCCTCCAACGGAATAGCGAGCGGTTCGTCAGATAAACACTTCTTAAGGTTTGAGACGTGAAAAGTACTATGAACACGGCTTAGTTTCTCGTTTTTGTCTGTTTTTGGTCATTTAAGCTCGTTTTTAGAGGTAAAAGATATGTGTAATTAAGCACTTATCATTCAGCTTTCCCCGTTTTCCGAAACGTATTACTCCTTTCCAGGGTGATACTTTCAGCATGGCCTTATCCCCAACCTGAAACTCCAATGGCTTACGTCTCTTATCAGCGTAGCTCTTTTGTCGATCACATGAAACTTGTAGACGATGCTTGATTTGGATAATCTTCTCGGTTGTTTCACGAACAATTTCTGGGCCAGTGAGCTGAGCATCTCCCACCTCACCCTAAAAGATAGGTAACCGGAATTTACGACCACACAACGCCTAAAAAAGTGCAACTTTAATACTTGTATGGTAGCTGTTGTTGTAGGAGAACTCTATTAAGGGTAGATGTCTATCCCATCCCTTTCCGAAATCTATTATACATACTCGAAGCATGTCTTCTGATGTTTGGATAATCCTCTCACTTTGACCATCTGTTTTTGGGTGGTACGTCGTACTCATATCTAATTGAGTTCCAAAAGCTTCTTGAAGAGAATGCCAGAATTGAGACACGAACCTGCCATCGCGATCGGAGATGATTGAAACTGGCACTCCATGTCTCAACACCATTTCTTTCAAGTATTGTCTAGTCAGTTTGTCCATTGAGTCATTTTCCTTTGCTGGCAGAAAATGAGCAGATTTAGTGAGTCTATCGACTATAACCCAAATCATATCTTGCACACTTTCCGCCTTTGGTAACTTTGTCATGAAGTCCATAGTTATATTCTCCCACTTCCATTCACGGGTTTTAAGTTGTACTAACAGACCAGCCGATTTCTGGTATTCTACTTTAACCATTGCGCAAGTCATACACTTACTCACATATGTGGCAATTTTTGCTTTCATGTTAGGCCACCAGTATAGCTTCTTCAAATCTTGGTACATTTTGTCCGATCCAGGGTGGATTGAATACTTTTACTTATGCGACTCGTGCATAATCAAAGCCCTTAAGTCACCAAAACATGGTATCCAGGTTTTATTCTTCAAACATAGCGTTCCATTCGTATGTAGCTCCAGTTTCTTAATCATACCACATAAGTCTTCTGTTCCGTAATTCTCTTCTTTTCTCGCCTCAACCTGAGCATTCAAGATTCGCACAGGGAGGTTCAAACCGATTGTCTTAACCAAGGCTCAAACTCGTAGTGGCTTAGGTCTACTCTTTTGGCTCAACGCATCTGCCACCACGTTCGCCTTTCCTAGGTGGTAACGTAACTCACAGTCGTAGCCACTTAACAGTTCTAACCATCTACATTATCTCATGTTCAACTCCTTCTGATCTAGAATATGTTGCAAACTCTTATGATCAGTGAACACAACGCACTTTGTGCCGTAAAGGTAATGTCTCCACATCTTAAGAGCGAACACCACAACTCCCAATTCCAAATCATGTGTCGTGTAGTTCTTCTCATGGATTTTGAGTTGGCGGGATGCATAAGCTATGACTTTCTTTTTCTGCATTAACACTGCGCCTAATCCCTTATGAGAAGCATCACAATATACTACAAAGTTTTCACTTCCTTCGGGCAATGCCAAAATTGGTGCACTACACAACTTTTGCTTCAATGCCTGGAAAGCAGTTTCCTCCTTTTTACCCCAATTTAACTTTACACTTTTCTGAGTTAGCTTCGTCATAGGCTTGGCAATCTTGGAGAATCCTTTGATAAATCGTCGGTAGTAACCAGCAAGACCTAGAAATTGGTGAATTTATGATGGAGTCTTGGGTGGGTCCCAATCCTTGATTGACTCAATCTTCGACAGCCAAAAGTCGCACTTTGAGAACTTGGCGTACAATTCTTCCTTCTTGAGTAACTCCAAAATTAGTCTAAGATGTACATCATGTTCTTCCTTGGTCTTAGAGTATATCAAGATGTCGTCGATGAACACGATCACAAATTTATCTAGGTATGGTCTATATACCCGGTTCATCAAATCCATGAACACTGCTGGCCTGTTAGTCAACTCGAATGGCATCACTTAGAACTCGTAATGACCATAGCGAGTTCTAAACGCGATCTTTAGGATATCCTCATCACGAACTCTGAGTTGGTGATAACTAGACCTCAAGTCGATCTTCGAGTACACACTTGATCCTTGCAACTGATCAAACAAGTCGTCGATTCTCGGAAGTGGGTATCAATTTTTCACAGTAATCTTGTTAAGTTCACGGTAGTCGATACACATTCAAAAAGAGCCGTCTTTATTTTTTACAAACAAAACTGGAGCTCCCCAAGGTGAGGCACTTGGTCTTATAAATCCCTTGTCAGAAAGTTCTTGTAGTTGGGTAGATAATTCTTCCATCTCTGATGGTGCTAACCTATACGGGGCTCGAGCTATAGGTGCAGCACCTTGGACTAAGTCAATCTGAAATTCGACTTGTCGTGTGGGTGGTAGTCCTGGTAAGTCTTTTGGAAAGTCCCGTACAGTAGGCACGTCTTCAAGTCGCTTCTCATTCGACTTGTCTTTTTCTTTCACCGTAACCTATGCCAGAAATAGTTAACACCCTTTCTCCATATACTTATGGGTCTTTTAACATGATATAATGCTTAACGTCGATTTCTTCTCCTTGGCACCTTTGTCTCCTTGAACGATCATAATTTCATTTGTCGTTTTCTTCTCCTTGGTACCTTTGTCTCCTGAACGATCAGAATTTCATTTCCACAAAGGAATACGCACTTTTATGTCACAGATAAATCACGCTTTGTTTCATTTGCTAACCAATCATTGCCGATGGATAAACGTCGAAACTACCCAAATCTATGGGATTTTCAGGTTCGATATTAATGGATGTCCTAACAATCCTAATGTACACCCTAAGCATCGTTATTTGGATTTCTGACGTCTTCCGTCAGGCTAGCTTTGTCAGCGTAACTAAACGTCTAACGCATAGGGTGTGATACAAACAATGTATCTAAATGTATTTGATACGAAACCTTCTATCGTACACACGAATCAAAATTAACTATAAGCTGATTGTCGTTGAGAAGGAATGTATCCCGTGACAGGTGTTTGAACCCGGGTTTACGGTCTATTCTCCTAGGGACTTATGCTCTTCCTTGCATATTGCATCAGGATCTCTTGCTTTGTCCCCAGATTTTAGTTAGTTCTTGTTTTTGGGCAATCCTTCCGGTTAATGTCCTTGTGCGCCACACTCATAACAAGTCACACCCCTCTGATTCACCATTTGACCTCTATAGGTAGAAGTAGTAGAATTTGTAACCTTATAATTCAAGGGTCAAATGTCCAATCTTGTTGCACTTCCCACATCTTATGGTGCAAGGGCCTACATGATGAAGCTTACACTTGTTGCAGAAGGGCAAAGTACCTTCATATTCCCTCTTCTCATTGTTACCAGCCATATAGGCTCTAGCAACATTCTGGCCCTCCAGTTTTTTTGTCGTTTGTAGAGGTGGTTGTTGCCCATGGTTGTTTCATAGTTGTGTTCCATTCTCTCTTGTTCTTGCATTTCTAAGCTTTAACCCTTCTATTTTTGGTCCATCAAGTTGTTGGCAATTCGAACAGCATCTTGTAGTCTTGTAGGTTCTGCAGTAATCATATTTCCTTTGATGTTATTAGGAAGACCTCCAATGAATTTCTCCACCCGATCTTCCTCCTCGGGAACCATTTTGGTGTTACATCATGGTGAGTTCCTGGATCCTAATGTGTGTTGTAATTTGCAATTGTCATTGTTTTTCACCGACAGATTCCACAACTCGGTTTCCATCTTTTGGATCTCATTTATCGGGCAATACACTTCGGTCATCAGCTTCATCAGCTCTTTCCATGGATTAAAGCGTATGAAGGGCATCTGTTACGTTGGTTCTCACTTTGTGAGTTCCACCAGGTTAATGCCTGGTCGTGTAATGTATAGGTGCCTACTTCACTTGATATCTCTCCGGACAGTTGCTGATGTGAAACACAGTTTCCATCTTTTCACTCTACCTTATTAGACTAACTACACCTTCGGTTCCTTTAAAACTTAATGGTTGACACTTCATGAAGTCTTGGTAAGTACATTTACGAGCAACCAACCTATCGTATCTTCACATTCTTCATTGTGGTGTCTCATTACGTCTACGTAGTCGCCTCCATTGTTTCCATTTCTTTACCATTTCATTGTCATTTCCCTTTTCCATTTCCATTTACCTTTCATTACCATTTACATTGTAATGCCCTTTCCCGTTTCCATTACATTCATTGTCATTTCCCATTCCCTGGTTTAAGATTTCGGTTAACTCAAAAGCTTCTAGAAGCTATGTTCACTCGTTGGTTGATCATTT
Organism: Tanacetum coccineum; assembly: GCA_026074375.1. Lineage (NCBI taxonomy): Eukaryota > Viridiplantae > Streptophyta > Magnoliopsida > Asterales > Asteraceae > Tanacetum > Tanacetum coccineum. Next base: position 104,646 of record BQNB010002007.1, on the reverse strand, counting down.
CTTCTAAATTGCGGTTGTGGGTCTTCTGGAACGAGTGTTTGTCATTGTTATACATACAAAGACACAACCATGGTGAGTTTTTGAATGAATTTACAATTATTACGGTATAGATAAATTAATATTGCTTATGAAGTCAAATTTAATTGTAATCACGTTTGCTAGATATGATTAATTAACTTTATAGATAATTAAAGCGGAAGAATCAAAACAAGCTTTTCATTTCATAAATAAAAGCATAATTCGATTACAACCAAATCCAAAATAGGTACATGATCCACAATTATTTACTGCTAATATCTAGACCTAACCATCGGTCTAGTGTCCTAAAAGATTATGGTGCAACTAGTCTATGAGCGAAAACCAAAACACCTCTCCAGATACGACTCCAACCTCCTAAGTCTCCCTCGAGTATCATCATGATCCCTACGAATCTGACAAAACTCCTCTTGTGAAAGGGACATATGAAGATGAAGGCTGTTTACACGATCCCTCTCAATATCCAACATAGCATGAACCTTGAGGTTCTCCAACCTCAAGCTATATATCATCTCAGCCATCCTAGCTCTATCTCCACTAGCTATCAACTGATCGGCCTCCAACCGTCTCTGAGCAGTCTCAATCCCGACAATCCTATCAACATGAACCTCATACATGTGATGGTAAAAGTCACGTACAACATCATCCAAGTCAACCGGCATATCCTTGATTGACCTAACAATGCCATCCCTAGTGCCAGACGAGTTAGAAGAATCCTCTCCAGCTGGCTCTACAATCTCATCCTCAACTATCGGTGTAGACATAGGGTCGATACCTACCTCAACCATGTCTCCAGCACTGGCGTCAGCCTCATACTCCTATGTGTCATCCCTGACATCCCTAAGGTCAATCTCAACATGATCTCTAACATCATCCCCATCACCAATACCTAACTCCATATCAATCCCAGTCTCTATAGGACCAACCTTGGCATCCTCCTCTATGCTAGCCTCAGACGAATATGAATCTCTGAACCTCTTACGAGGTGGTAAGAGATCAGCACGGGTAGGAGCTAATGATCTCATAACTGGCATGGATAATGGTACTGAATCAACCAGGGATCTACATCTCTTGTGAGATGGTCTAGCAACATGTGAAGATGAATGCAGAGGCCGCTCTGATGATTCTCCTGATGATGACTCTGATGTAGTCGGTGGATACAAAGTAGATAATGGAGCAGTATACCAACAACAAAATGCCACACTACGTCGTGGTGCTCTCCTCGGAGGGTAACACAATCTGGGTGATACGTCTCTAGTCGAAGATCTAGAATGAGCCTGATCTGATGCATCCAAACCCAAAGAATGAACTGGCAAAGAATCCAAAGATGAACTGGAAGAAGATGAGTGATGATCTGAAGAACGAGGTGATGCATGCCTCGATGCTAATCTGTGAGCTGGTAAAGGTCCAACTCTCTTCCTTGCAGTCAACAACTTTCGTGGCCCGTTAAGATGGGTGCGGTAAGGTCGACCAAATGGAATAGCCTCTTCGGGTCGGATAAGAATCGCTGACCGTCGATGAATCCCATGCGGGGAAGTAACATGAGCAATAGGAAAATCAGATGATGATGATGGATGTGCTGTTACCCTGCTCCTCCAACGAGCAACGGTAGCAACATAAGGGTCCTGCGATGGTGGTCCATCAGAAGAATCAGGAGCCTCAGAAGGATCGGTGCATAAGAATGGTGAGATAGCTGGTAGCGGGGAAATGTGCTCTGGTGAAGACATCTCATCTGGTGAATCAGAATCGGAACCCGGATAGGGAACCAAGCCACACAATCCAGTGGGTGAAGCGACAAGAGTCGTCTCAACCACAGGAGCGACAGATGAAATAACAGGAGCAATAGTAGAAGTCTCTGGAGCAACCATAGAAGTAGAAGGAATAACAGTAGGAATATCACCAAAAAGAATAACCCGAGAGGGCGGTGATCCCACACTCTCATCCGAAGAATCAGAAGAAATAGTGATAGCTGAAGCTGCCATGATCTGCACAAGCAAAAGTTTATATAAATCTCCTTTATATGAAACCATGCAAGGCGTAAAGAAACGATAAAATGAATGGCAAGGTAAATATGGCAATATGTAATACTCTCAAGTATATATAGAAATCTCATATATATGTATGCAGCAAGGATAGACAACACGTAAGCACAGATAGAGGCACATAGGATCACATACTGGTTATAGACCAGACCTAGTATAACTACCTGGTTCTCTATAACCTTGGCTCTGATTACCAATCTGTCACACCCCCAGACGGGGCCTGGACGGAATACGTGTCCGAGGGCGTGACGTCATAACAATCCGATCACAAAGCAATAAAGAACGACCACTAATCATGGACGTTTGAAAAAGTGTACTCATTGCATAAAAGAAAATTTAATTAAGTTTTACAACTGATCATATGAAAGTTAAATATAGCGGAAGAATAATGAAGTTTGATAATAACAACGAGTATATAAATAGATAAGTCTTGAAATTGGCGAAGTCACATAGCACATAGACTCCATTTAGCATCAAGAATCAAGCCAAACTAAGAACCTGAGAAAACATGTTTAAAACGTCAACATAATGTGGGTGAATTCATAGGTTTAAGTTAATACAATAGTGGACCACAAGATTTCAAAACGCATGCGACTACTATAACAGATACAGCATCAAATAAAAAGTATTTACTGTTACGCTAAGCTCATGACACCGATGCTAATAAAAACAGGGCATATCATATCATGCCACATAGTATTCCTGCCCTAACTGGTGTCCCAAACCAAAGACCACCACAACGCACATCGACATGACATATATCCGTTTGTTCTTCGTTAAGTGGAACCAAAGCAGATAGGGATAACTAGTCCCAATAGATCTATTTATGCATTCGCGCTCACTTAACCAATCCAATTGGCCATAGGTGACTAACGGTTCATGATAGTTCGGGAAATAGTGGTTTGTAAGCAAACTTAAGCAACACATAAACATGTAAAACTCACGTTAAGAACTTGTGTCCAATTTTAAAATCAAACAATGTTTCTCACCCCAAAGTATAAAGCATTTGAAAATCGGTAAAACGTGGAGCTATGAACTCACCTTAAGCAAGTGGTGAATCAATAATCAACGAGGAAGAAATAAAGCCGAAGGGTCCTACACGCGACCTAAATAAATGACGCGTCTTAGGTAAACGAAAGATAACCGAAACCTGTACGACACGCTTTCAACAGAAAAGACATCCATATGTGTTTGTGCTTTAGTTTGTTTAATAAAGTATGACTAAATAAAATTATAAAGTTTTTCGTTAAGTCTTGACGTTCATCCAAAAATTACTACTTTGAGAAAGTTTCTATTTACGAAAGGGTTTTAGTTTCAGAACTAATACTCCCCTAGTATATGTTAAGTTTCCATATCATCAAAATGCGCTAACTATCCATAATCGCTAAATTCAGTCTGATCCCTAATGTTTTACCAACTACGATTATTTATTAACTTTAATCGCTTTTCCTAAAATACGTTAATGACGTCTTCAAATGATTCTAATCTATGTATATGTATTACTATATATTTCGCTAGTGTTTAGAAAGTCCAAAAATGTCCAAAAGTGTCCGAATACCCTTTTACTATTCACATCAGCACACTATTCATTGGGTTTTGCCGAAAAATGTTTCAAGTCTCATTTGGCTATAACTTGGCCGTTTTAAGTCCGATTTTAAAGTGCGATATGTTGAAAAACATCTACTCGATAACAAGCTCTTCAAAAACTACTTTTACCCTAATAAAAAAATTTTTAGTCACGCTCAAAACCTCAAAACAAGTTTGGGACAGCAAGCTCTTTTTGTCAAAAACGCAACCAAAATCCACCCAAACTTCATTATAGTGTCTAGTCTAGCCTAAAGAAAAATTGGTTTCAGTGGATTGGTAATAGCCACAATAGTGCTTATTCTAGCCTAATCCCGATCACTACCAAACCAACCAACAAAACCACACTTTATCTAACCTAATCCCTTTATTTTTATTTTTGCAGCACACTTTTCAACTCATCTCACCATAACTTTTAAAACAACAAACTTAATACTTCTATTTTTATAGAAGTTGTCAAGATGTTTTATCATTTCTTTTTATAAAAGTAACACAAACACATAGACTCTTAAACTTGAACAATACTCATAAGAATCAAATGAAATAAGAGGTGACCAAGAAATACTTACAAGAATGAAGGAAACAAGTAGAAGTCACAAGATCTACACCCAAGATAACTAGATCAATAAACCCACTTATAAAATTAGAAACCCTAATTTTATAATCTTGAGAAAACCTTGAAAATCAACCAACCAATACTTGGATCTACCTTAGAAACCCTTGGAAATGAACTTGGAATGTTTGGATCTTGAAGAAAATCAAAAGTTATGGATGTGTTTGTGGGTGGGTTTGATGTCGTGAGCAAGCAAGGAAGAGGGAAAGAGAGAAAGAAATTTTGTGAGGCTAAGGAATGAATTATTATTATTATAATATTTTTAATATTTTAATATTTATTATATAATATTATTATTTAATATACATGATCATTTTAATTTTATAATATTATTTTATTATTTATAATTATTATAATTTTATAATACTATATATTTAATTTATAAAATTATTTATGTAAAAATTATTATCTATTTATATTTATATTAAATATAATTATAAATTTAATTTTAATATAAAATTAATTTTATTTTAAATATATTATTAATTTTAATATTATAATATATAAATATATATTTATTTTTTATTTTATTCTTTATATTTTATTTTTTACATATTTTTATACTTATTATTTTTATTTATTTATCTATTATTATTTAATAATAAATTTTATTAATAATATTCATTATAAACAATTTTATTTATTTTTATTTTATTATATTATATATATTTTTAAATTAATTTATGTAATTATTTAATTTATTTATTTAATTTATTTATAACTATTTAATATTATATTTATAATATATTAATATAATAATCAATATATTTTTAACTTTAATTAATATATCTTTATATTAAATTTATTAAATTAATTACTATTGATCACAATTATATAATAAATTATAAATATTATTTATAATAATTTTTAATAATTTTATTTTATATTTATTTATATATCTATAATTATTATTTTTTATTATAATTACTTATATTAATTTATAATAGTATATAATTAATATTCTATATTATAATATTATTATGTATTAATTTTATTATATTAAATTTATAATTTATACTTATTTTATAAATATTTATTTTAATTTTTTTATAATTTTTTATATTAAATTCATATTATATTAAATATTTAATTTCATATATTTATTTTAATAATATTTTAATATTATATAATAAAATCTATAATTATATTTTTATTATTTTATAATTTTATATAACTATTTTTATTATTATTTAATTTTATATATTAATTAATATAATTAATTAATATACTATTATTAATTTTCATATTTTTTTATATTTATAATATAATTAATTATTATTAAAATAATAATTTATTAATATATAATCTTATTAATTTATATAATTAAAATTATTATTTTTATATTTATTTATTTATAAATTATTTTATTTTATATTATATATTATAATTAATTAATTTTAAATTATTAAACCTATTTTATATTAATTATCTTATTTTTTATATTTATTTTTTAATAAATATATATAAAATTATATTTTTATATTTTTTTTTTTATTTAATTTTATGTAATTTATAAAATTAATATTATTTAAAATTTAATAATAGTATTTTTATTTATACTAAATTATATTTTTATATTATTACTTTATTTTATTTTTATATATTAATATATTATCTATTTTTATTAATTATAAGATTTAATATATTTATTTATTATATTTATATATTAATATACTTATATATATTTTCTTTTATTATATAACATTATTTTTTTAATTTTAGAAATTTATTTATATTTTTTAATTTATTTATTATTTTTAATATATGATTTTATTTTTTTAATATTTATTTATAAAAATAATATTTTTTTATTAAATTTATTATTTTATTTTTTTATATAATATAATTTTATTTATATATTATTATAATATTTATTATATTATTTTAAATATTTTTATATATTATATAATAAAAATATATTAATATTTTTTTATAATTATAATTTAATGTATTATATAATTATATTATTTATAAATATAATTTAATAAATATTTATTTACTATATAATATTTTATATATTAATAACTATTATAAATTATATTAGACATTATTATTATTAATTATATATTTTTATAATTTTATTTTTTTAATTAATATTATAATATTATTTTTTATATTATTAATATTTATTTAATTATATTTTTTTTTTTTAACTTATATTAATATATTTTAATTTATATTATATATTAATAATTTTTATATATATAAATATTACTATATTATAATATTTTTTATTATATTTATCTATAAATTAATTTTTTTTTTGTGTAATTGTTAAATGTTATTTTGATATTAGGAGTAGTTTAGGTTGATTCTTGTGCGTGCTTAATTTATATTAAAATTAATATATGTTATTTATATTTATTTGTTTATATTTATATTTATAACTATTGTTTTGAAAATATTTATATATGTTTTGATAATTATTTTAATTTGTAATAATTATTTATTTTGGTAAGTATTGAGTAAGGTTGATATAGTAATATGGGTATTTATTGTTATATATATTAACTGTTATGGTGTTATTATTTTTATTATTAGTTGATGCTATGTTTAGTTTTATTTTATATTTTTTATTATTATATATTTTAATTATTAATTATTATTTATCTTTTATAATTGTGTAAATATTTTTATTTTTATATTAGTTGTATGTGTTTCGTTTGGTTTGATTGTGATTGTAAGGCAATGGGCTACTGTTATAGTTGGTCGAAGATTCTTACTTATTTTATAATTTATATTTATGTATTATTATCTATGATATTTATTTTTTTTTTTATTTTATTATATTAATGTATTATTATATATTTTATTTTAATTTATTTATATAAATTTTTTAGATTCTTCTACATCGAATATAGATTTATTATATATTATTATTTTATATTTTTATTAAATTTATATTTTTATTTTGAAATACTAATTTGATTATATATATATACGTTTTTTTTATAATAAAATTATATTTATATATTTAAACTTTTTAATTATTTAATTATAATATTAATTATGATTTTTTTTTTATTTTGTACTGTAAGTTTAATAAATATAGTAATTGAAATATATATTTATAATAATATATTTTTTATGTATTGAGTTATGATTAAATTATATTTTAGATTAATGTATATAATGTTGTTATTATTTTTTTATATAGTGAAAGATTATGATATAGTATTTTTGTTTATAATATATTTTAATTTATTAAGTTAATGTTTTGATTAGTTAAATTTATATAAAATGTGTTTTGATTGAATTTATATTATTATAGTTGAGTTTTGTTATGTGTTTTTTATTTATTATAATGTTTGATAGTTTAACTTATAAATTAATATTTTATTTATTAATAATTATGATTTATATTATATTTTGTGAGTTATTGATGTATTGTTATTTTATTACTGTGTTTGGGTCGTAGATTTTTTATGATATGTTTTTTTTAGATGAATGATATAAAGATATTATTGCCGATTTTGGAGAATATGTATGTAGTTTATATTTGATTTTGAATTATTATTGATAATTTATATAATAATATTTTTGTATTAAAATAATTATGTAGAATTTTTATTATAGTATTTTATAATGTATTTTGAATTATATTTTAATAAATATTTGTAAAGATTGTTTATATATTTATATGTAGGATATATAGATATTATGATAGAGAGTTCGTGTATTGATGTATAGGATTGTTGTTATATATAGTTGTAGTTGTTAGTTTTATTTGTATATTTATTTTTATAATTATAAGAGATTGTTGATATTTTTATTATAGAAAGCGTGACAAGTGGTGGTGAATTAATTTTTTATTAATAATGCGTTTAAGAGTGAAAGAACGTTTGGTTAATGAATAGTTATATTATTTATATTAATTTTGATAATTTATTGATTATTTATGTTATTTATTATATTTTAAAATTGCTATTTATAGTGTTTTTGATTTATTGATTTAAATTATTTATATTATAAATATATAATTATTATTATGTGAATAATCAGTTTAGTTTTCATTGCTTATATATATTTGTTTATATTATTTATTATTATATTTAATTGAATATTTATAATTATTTACTTATTTATTTTTATTAATATTATATTTTTTTAATTTCTTAATTTATTTTTATTTATTTATTTTTTATTATTATATTTTAATATATATTAATCTAATATTTTATTTAATATTTTTAAATTAATATTATAATATATTATAAATATATATTAATTATAAATATATTATATATATATTTAATAGAATTATATATTAATATATATTTATATATTTCTAAATTAATTTATTTTTTTTTAAATACTCCCACACTCCATATCTATATTATTATATATTAACTTTCTCCTTTATGATTATAATCTATTATCATCCTACTACCCCCCTATATTATTTTTAATACCAGACCCCCCCCCCCTAATCTAACCTTTTTAAATTGAATAACTATATCCCCCCCCCCACAACACCTACCCACCTTATCACCTCACATAAAATTAATAATTAAAATATAAATTATAATTATTATAATTAATTTATATTTTTTTTTATTCTTATTTATAAAATTATATTAATATTAATTATTATTTTTTAATATATTCTTTAAATATTATATCTTTTAATATTTATATTTTATTTTTATTTATTTATTTTATTTTTAATTTTATAGTTTATTATTTTTATTTAAATATTTTTAAAATTTATAGATATTTAATATTATATATAAATATTATTTTATATATTTTTATATTTATTTAATGTTAATATAATTTTTATATATTATATTTTTATTTTATTATTATTTTAGATTTTTTTTCATCATATTTGTATATTTTTAAATTTAATATATATTTATTAAATTTTTTTAGATTATTAGTTAATTTTTATTTATAATTATATTTTTTAATTATATTTTAAATATTTATGATTTATTATTATTATCTATAATAATATTTTTTAATTATTTATTATATATATATAATATTTAAGATAAAATAATTTTTTTTATTATTTTTATAACATTTTATTAATTATATAATTTAAATATAATATTTATAGATAATTATTAATATAAATACTATTTTTAAATTTTTTATTATTATTTATATTATTAATTAATTTTATTTTTATTATAATTATTAATATTATTATTAATTTCTTTATAATAATTTAGATATGTAATTGTTTATATATATTTTTTTAATTTTTATTTTTATATAATGATAATTAAATTTATTATTTAATTTATTATTAAATTAATAGTTTTAATTTATTATATATTATTTTTTTTATTAAATATTTAATATTTATATTGAATATATATATTTATAATTTTAAATATTATATTTTTAATTTATTTTAGTTATATTATAATTGTTTAAGCTTATTCTGATATATATTATTATTATTATTTTATATTTATTTTAATTAAATTATTACTTATATAATATATTTATATATATATTATATTAATAAACATACTATAAAATATTATTTTTTTAATTTTTATTAATAATTTTTTAATTTATAAATTTAATATTTTATACATTTTTATATTTATTTGTATTATATTATATAGAAATTATTTATGATATATAAATAAATTATATTTTTTATTTATTTATAATTTAATATTTATTGTTCTTATTATTTAATATTATTTATATATTATAATTTATAATAATATATATATAATTTAATTATTGTATAAATATTATTAATTATAATATTATAATATATTTTTATTAAATTTTTATTTTATATTATTTAATTTATTATTATATTTTATTATTTAAATATTTTATTTTATTATATTAATATTGTCAATTTATATTGTATTGTTTTTTATTATTTTCTTTATAAATTAATAATAAATTTAATTTATTTTTTAATTATTTTTAAATTTATTTTATATATGATTTATTTTTACTTATATTTTTTAATATATAAATTAATTTTTATTTATTATATATATTTAATTATTTATATAAATATATAAAATATTTTAATATTAATATTATCTTTATTTATTATTTCTTTTAATTTTTATATATTTATATTATTATAATAATATCATTGTTTTATAATATATTATTTTTTAATATATCAATTATATATTTTAAAATTTTTTTATAAACAGTATTTTTTAATATATATTTTATTTATTATATTTATTTTATAATATATTAATTATTTATAATTTTATTATATTTATTATTTATTAGTAAATTATTTTTATTTTTATTATAAATATTATATTATAATTTTTTAAATAATAAATGTTTTTTATTTTTAATTTAAATATTAAATATTTAAATATTATGTATATAATTAAATTATACTGACTCTATATTTTAATTATTAAATTAAGATTTATATATTTAATATTTAATTTATTTTAATATTATTAAAAATTAAGTATATTATTATTTTAATTTTTATAGTAACAAAGTTTTTTAATGATTTTATATATTTAATTAAAATTATAATTTAAATATAATATTTATTAATTATATATGTATATTTTATAAATAATTATTATATATTTATTTTTATTTAAATTAATTATTTTTTATATATTGTAATATTTTATAAAAAATTTTTTTTTTTATTTAATATAAATTTAAAATCATTTTTAATTTATTAATTTTTATTATATGATTACTTTTAATTTAATTAATTTTTTTATTATATATAAATTTTTTTATTAATATTTTAAATAATATTATTTTTTTTATATAATTTAGATATATTTATAATTTTATCTAAAATAAAATTTATTAATATTATTTAATACTTTTTTGTATTTTTATTTTATTTTAATTTTATTTATAAATTTTATATGATATATATTTATTATATTATATTATAATTATTTATTTTATTTTATTCTATATAAATTATATTATTATATAATTATTAATTTATATTATTTAATGTTGATTGTATTTTTATATAGTTATGTTGTTATTATTTATATTCTTTTTATTATTTTAATATAATTATTTTTTTGTATAGATTTAATTTATTAACATAATTTTGATTATTATTGTGTTTTTATATATTTTATTATGTTTTTTATAAAATATTATTTTATTATTTTTTATGATTTTAATATATTTATAATATGTTTTATCAGAGAATTTTTTTTTTAATATTTTAATTAATTATTGTAGTGTATAGATTTAATAATATTGTGTTAGTTTATATATTAAATATTTATTATTTTTAAATTTATATAATTCTAGAATTATATAATTTAATTTACTCGTTTTTTATTATTATTAGATATATATATAACGTTTGCAGCTTAGCATAATCTTTTTTTAGTTCGTTTGTTGTTTATGTATATTATTTTATGTTATAATTATTTTTGTATTAAATTATTATTATATATATATGTAATCTGTTTTATTATATTAATTAAGAATAAAATTTTTAAAAATATTTACTTGTTTTTTATATAAATATAAATTTATATTATTGTTATTTTTTTTATTGTAATTATAATATTATTTTATATTATCAATTATATTTTATTACTAATTTTATTTTTTTTTAGATTTATATTATTTATTTTTTAAATTTATATTTTTTTATAGTGTATTTATTTTTTTTTTATCTTAGTTTATATATTTTCTTTATTTTTTTTTATTTTTCTATTAGTTATTTTTTATTAAGTTGATATATTTAATATTACTTTTATAAATATATTATTATATATATATTTATATATTTATTTAATTTTTAATTAATATTATAATTTATTATGTATAATAATATATATATAATATATATATTAATATAATATTAGATTTATATGATTAAAAAAAATATTATTGTTATATATATTAATAGATAATTTGATTAGTTTAATATATACTACATTAAATATTTTTTATTTAAATTAAAATTTTATTTTAGTTTTATTAAATTTTTTTATTATTTAAATTTTATATTATGATTTATTGATATATATAATATTATAATAATTAAAATTATATTATTATTATTTTATAATTATTATTATTATATTTATATTTTATTTTATTTTTTGATTTTATATTTTTTTTTTTTATATTTAATATTTATATTTTTATATATTATTATTTATACATTTTATATTTTTATCACTTATTATATATTATATTAATTATGTTCTATTATTATCATAATTATTATTATATATTCTATGTATAATTTGAATATTTATTTTTTATATAATTTAATTCTTTATTAATAGTCTTATTATAATTATTAAATTAATTAATTATTTATTATATATTATAAATTAATAATTTAATTTATATATATAATAAATAATATTATATTAAAATGTTAAATTATTATTTATTTTATTATTATTTTATACATAATATATATATTATTATATTATTAAATATTATTATAAATTTATTTATATAATAAAATTTATTTATATATAACTATATATATTTTTTTTATTTATATTATGATTATTTTATAAATTTCTTTATATATTTTGATATTAATTTATTAATAAATAATTTATTAATTATTATATGATTATTAAATTAAAAATATAATATATATAATGTATTCGTTTTATATATTTAATATTTATATAAAAAATTTTTTATATTTTTTGATATATTATAATGATTATATATACTATTATTTATTATTTATTTTTATTTTAAATTATTATTTATTATAATTTATATTATATTATATTTTATATATATTTTTATTTTTTGTCTATTTTTAAATTTATTATTATTTATAATTAATATATTATATTATATTATATATAATATTTTTAATATTTTATTATTATATATTCATTAATATAAATTACTTTAATAATAATATTTTATAAAATTGTATATTTTTGTTATTATTTTTTTTTAATATATATCATTTATATTTTAATATATTTTAATATATAATTTTAAATTATATATTTATATAATATTAATTTTATATTATTAATTATTATTTTTTATAAATATATTTATATATTATTTATTAAATATTATTGTTATATAATTTAAATTTACATTTAATTTAGTGATTTGATTTTGGGTTTTTTATTTATAATTATTATATTTTATTATAAATTAATTAATATATTTAAATATAAATTTTTTTAATTCTTTTTTTTTAGAATATTAATTAATTATATTATTAAATAATATAATTTTATATTATAAATATATTTTTTTTATATATATTATTATATTTTAATATTTTTATAATTATTTATTTTATATTATATATTAATACTATTTATATATAATATTTATTTAAATTTTTTTTTTTATATTATATAATTATTATTTTATATTTATATTATAATATAAATTTTATTTTATATTTTTATTTTTTATATTTTATTAATATATATTATATATATATTTATTATATATTATAACTTATATAATTATATTTATTATATTAATATTTTTATGCTAAATAAATAAAATTTAATTTTATTATTTAATTAATATATTTTATATAATTATTTTACATAATATATATATATATTTTTAAAATCTAAATATATTATTATTTAATTATTATAATTTATTATTTTTTATATTTTATTAATTTTAATATTTTAAGATATATTATATTTTAAATTTTATTAAAATTAAATAATTATTATTTTAATTAATTATATTTTTTATTAATAAATTATAATTTATAATATATATTATTTTTATTTTTATTTATAATATTATTATTATTTTATATTTTTTTTATAATCATTAATATAATTATTTAGTATTATTTTTATATATCAAAATTTATATATTATAATTTTTATTATATAATAGTTTAAATAAATTAATTATTAATTTTATTTTAAAATTATAATATATTTCTTTAAAATTATTTAATTATTTTTAAATATTTTATTATATAATTTAGTTTTTTATATATTATTTTCAATAATAATATTATAGATTTAATTATTTTATTAGTATTTTTATTTTTATTATATATTATTATTTAATAATAATTATAATATTTTATTATTTTTAATATTATAATTTTTATTAAAACTTATGTTATTATATTATTATATCAATTGCTAATTGAAATTATTAAGTATTTAATTTTTATGTTATTTGAATTAGTAAACTATTTCATTAAGTTTATATTAGTATATAATTTTAATTTATTATAAATAATTTGTATATTTTTAATAAATTTAAATATAATCTTATATAATTTTTTTTTTTTTTTATTGATAAGTAAGTAATATATATTTTTATGATGTATTTATATTATAATTTATTAAAATATTTGATATATATTTAATTTGATGTAATATTTTTATGTATTAGTTATCAATTTATATTGAATTTTTTTAATATGATATGTTTTTAGTTATGGTTTAGAAATTTAATATTATTTAATTTATATTAAATTTATTTTGTTATTATTTTATATATAATTATATATATTATCTATTTATAAATAACTTTTATATTGTATAGTAATGTTTTTATTTTATATTATAATTTAATATTTAGTAATTATAGTGTTATAGTGTTATGATTTTTAATAAATATTGGGTTATTTATATTTTATAATAAAATTTATAATTTAAGATAAAAAATAGTACTTTTATATATATTTAAATATATTATATAATGATTTTAGTTATATATTATATATTAATCTATTGATTTAATATTGTGTATTATGTAGAATATTGATAATTCTATATTATTATATATATTTATGAGCCTATTGTATTTAGACTATCTATTATAAAATTGATTATATTTAAGTTGGTTTTGTTTTTAATATGATTGTGTTTTTAAATTATATTATAATATGGTTTAAATTTTATTTGTATTGATCAATATAATATTTATGTATTATTAGATATTTGTAGATTTAATATATTTAGATTTGTTATTATTTGAATAATAAATTTTTTAGTATGATTTGTTGTTTTTTTATTATTTGATATATTATATTTATAATATATTTTTTTTATCATTTACTATTATAGTTTTTTTATTTTTAAAATATTATTAATAATTATATTTGACTATTTATATTATTGTATATTAAATTTTTTATTGGTATTTTAAATTTTTTAAATAATATTATGATAATTTATTTATTGTATATTATTTTTTTTTAATATAGAATATTTATATTTTATATAGAATATTGATTTATTATATATATTATAATAATTAAGTATATTTAATTAAATTTATTTAAATATATATGGATTATTTTTAGTATGTATTTAATATTATTTATTTAATTAGATGTAATAAATTGTTATATTAGATTATATTAATTTTTAATTTTTTAGTAATTTATTTATTTTGTTTTTGTTTATATTAAAACTTAAAATATATTATTAATATTTATATTATATATTATTAGTTAATATTGAAATATAATTTTAATTTTATATTTATAAAGTTATATAAGATTTACCTGAATATTTTAGATTTTATATATTTATATTATTTAAATTAATTTTTATAAAAATAGTTATAGATTCTTTATATTATTCTTTTTTATATATAATTATATATAATTTTTTTATATTATTTATTATATTTATTAAATTTTTTTTTTATATTTTATTATTTTATAATTAAATATTGAATTATTATATATTATATATATTTTGTTTTATTATATTAATTTATATAAATAATATATATATTAATTATTAATTATTAATAATTATTTTTTTATTTATTATTTAGATATTAATAATTAGATTAAATTTATTATTATAATTATTTATTATATAGATATTTTATATATTTAATTTTTTTTTTATTTAATATATTATCTATATATTTTTTATATATATTATTATATTATAAATATATATTTTTTATTATTATAATTTTATTTATATATATAAATATATATAATTTTTATTAAATATAATTATATTTATTTTATTAAAATTCAATTATAAATTTATATTAAGAAATATATTAATATATTTTTATAAATCCACTCTGCACTGCGTGTGCTCTGCTTAACGTTCAGACGCGCGACTCGCTCCCCATTGCTTCTACCTTATTAAATATTTTTTTAAAAATATTATTTTTTATATATTGAATTTTAAATTTATATTATTTATTTTTTATTTATATTATTTTATAAATTTATATTTATAATATAATTATAATTATTTTAAATATATAATTATTATTTTATAATTATTATTATAATTATATTATTTTTTTTATATATATATAAATTCTTTATATATTAAATTATTATAAATATTATTATATAATATAAAAAATTTATTAAATTTTTATAATTATTATTCTTAAATAAATTTATTATATTTTATATTTATATAATATTATTTATAATTAATATTATTATTTTTAATAAATTTAATATTAATAAATACTTATTTTTTATATTATTTTTTTTTATTTTTTATATAAATATTACATTTTATTATTATACTCTATATATTTTATTTATATTAAATATTTTAATAAATTATTATTATAATATATTATTTTATATTTAAATATAATTAAATTAATTTAATATTGTATTTTTTAATATTATATTTTTTATTTAATTTATATAATTATTATATATATTCTATTTTTTATATAATTAAATAATATATTCTTTAAAATATATAATATTAATAAAATACTTTTATTTATTTTAATAATTTTATTTTAATATTTATTATGTATTATATTTATATTAATTTATTATATTATATTAATATTGTTTTTAATAATTATATATATAATTATAATTAAAATATTATTTTTAAATTTAATTTTTTTTTTTTATTATTTTTATTATTATTATATTTATTTATATATTATATTGATGATAAATTATTATATTTCTATATTTATATTCCTATATATTAAATTTATTTTTTAAATATTGAAATAATTTTTGATTATATTTTATATTTATTATATATTTATTTCTTTTATATATTATTTTATTTTTTTTTTAATTTTTATTTTTTTATTAATTATTATATTTTTATTTTTATATATTATTATTTATAATAATTTATCATTTTTTAATATATATATTATTATTATAATTATTTTTAATTAATATTTAATATATAAATTTATAATTTATATATTTTTATATTATTTTAAATAATTTTAATTATAATTTATTATTTTTATATTATATAATTATATTTATTTTATATTTTTATTTATATAATTTTTGTTATTTATTTAAATTTTATATTATTTAAAATATTTTTTACTATAATTATATTATTAATATTATATATATATTATATATTATTTTTTATATATTAATATATTTATTAAATATTTATATATATAAGTAATATAATATATTATAGATTATATATTAGATTTTATTTAATTAATATTTAATCTTTATTATATTAATATAATTTATTTTGTATAATATATATTTATAATATATTTGATTTTTTAATTAATATTAATATAATTTTAAATATATATTATTTATTTAAATATATATTATTTTTTTTATAATAATTTATAATAATTTATTTAAATAATTTTTTATTTATTAAATTTTTAAATATTTTATATTATTATTATATTTTATAAATATTTTTTTTTTTATTATATAAAAATTATAATAAATATTCTTTAAAAATATAATGTTTATATTTAACTATTTTATTATATTACTTCGCTGTGTATATTAATTATATTATATAAATTGATTTAAATTTTTTTATTTACAATATATTTACTATATATTTATTTATTTATATTTATTTTTTATATTTTTAACTATTATAAATATTATTAATATATTATATTTATTAAATATTTATTTTTTTAAATATAAATTTAATTTTTTATACTTATATTAGATTATTATATTTATATTTTTCAATTTAATTTTTTTATTTATTTTTTAATATATTTTATAAATATTTTTTCTATTATAATTAAATATTTTATATATTTATTATTTTTATTATATAAATAATAAATTTTTTAATATAATTTTATATATTTTTATTTAATATTATATATATAAATATTATTTTAATTTTTAAATATCAATATAATTTTTTTTATTATTATAATATATATATCTATAATTTTAATTTTTATATTATAAATATATTATTTTATATTTTATTTAAATATTATTTATTTATTAAATTATTATTATTTTTATTTTTTTTATTCTATTTTTTTTATTATATAATATTAATAATTTATTTATTTATATAAATTTATTTTATTTTTAAATTTTTTATATTTTAAAATTATTAATTTTATTAATATATAATTACAATATATAAATTATATTATTTAAAATTATATAAATTTTTTTATTTATATTTATTTTAATTTTATAATTATTTAATTTTATATTATTGAATATTTTTTAATTATTATAATTATTTTATAAATTATCTATGATCATATTCTTATTTTATTTTTAATATTAAATAATTTTTATAAATATATTATATATTATATTAATATTGTTTTAATAATATAATAATTTATATAAATAATATATATTATTTTTAAAATTATATTAATAATTTATTAATATTTATATATTTTTATTTTATTATAATTAATTATTAATATTAATTTTTTTATAATTAATATAAATTAAATTTTTTTTTATTATATTTTTTTAATATTTATATTAATTAATAATATTATATATTTATATAATATTAATATATAATTATTATATTAAATTATTATATTAAATTTATTATTAGATTATATATAGATTTATATTTATATATTATTATATTATAATTTATTTTTTTAAAATATATTTATTTTATAATATTTAATAATATATTATTTTTAATTTAAATTTATATATATTAATAAATATTAAAATTTTATATTTTTTTTATAATTTCTTATTATATATTTTTAATAAAGAAAATATTATATTTATATTTATTAATATAATAATTATTATTATTTATATATTATTATAATATTTTAATATTAATTTATTTATAATTTATATTATTATATATTATTAATTTTTATTAGTAGATATATATATAATATTTATATTATTTATTTATATTATATTATTTATAATATTAAGTAATTTAATTTTTATTTTATATTTTGTTAAATATATATATTATTAAATTTAGAATTTCTATTATAAATTTATTTATAATTCATCAATAATTAAGATATTTTTTATAAAATTTTATAATTATATTTTTATTTTTATATATATTTATATTTAATATAATTATATACTATTTTATTTTTTTATATTAATTAATAATTTATCTATTTAAATATAAATATAATTTTTTAACTAATTATAATTATTATAAAAATTTTAATCTTTATATTATATTAAATAAATTATTTAATATTATATATTTTATATTATTTATTTTTATATTTATTATAATATTAATATTTATTTATTTTTTTTTTAATTAAATTTTATTATTAATTTATTTATATTATACATATATAATTTGAAATTTTTATTAATATTATATTTTAAAATAATTATAATTTATTATATGATTTTAATATTTAAGTATATATTATAATAATTATTTATATTTTTTTATTATTATTTTATTTTATTTAATTCTTTATATTTATTATAATTAAATATATTATAATTTTCATATTATTTATTTAATCTTTTAAATATAATATTAAATAATATAATAATATATTTTTATATAAATTTTTTATATAAAAAAATTTTTTATAATAATATTAGAATAATATTATTTTAAATTATTTTTATTATTAATATTAATTAATTTAAATTAATTTACATTGTTTTTTTTAAATATTATATTTAATTATATTTATTTATATTATTTTTATCTTATAATATAAAATATATTTTTATAATTAATTATTAATTATTATTTATATTAATTTTAAATATATATATTTTTTATTATATATATTATTATTAATAAATAATATATTTTTTAATAATTAAAATATATAATTTATATTATCTACATTAAAATATATTAAAAATTATCTTTTAAAATCATTTTTATTTTTTTATATTTTATTATAAATATTTATATAATATTATTTATTATTAATTTTTTATTATAAATTATATAATATTATATATATATATATGATTTATTAACGTTTTATTAATTATATTTATTTTTTTTAAAATTAATTAATTTATATTTTTAATATTTTATATAATTTAATTATATTTTTAAATTAAATTATTATATTTATATATATATTTATAATATTTTTTAATAAAATTTTATTTAATATATAATTAATAATATATATTTTATTTGAATTTTTATTTATATTTTAAATATATTTTAATTTAATATTTATTATAAATTTAATAATATTTATAATAATTTTATTTAGATATTATAATTTTATTTTATTTATAAATATATATATTAAATATTTTATTTATTAATATAATATATATTACTTAATATTTTTTTATTAAATTATTAAATTTAATATAATATATTAATTATTTATATTTTATTATTAAATTCTATTAATAATATATTAATTAATTAATTTTTTTTTAAAATAAATATTTTTTTAATTTATTATATATTATTATTATTTTTTACTTAACTAAATATTAGTAGATTAAATAAAATTTATTAATTATTTTTATAATTATTATATATAATATTAAAATTTATATTATTATAAATATTATTAATATTTTTTTAAATTATTATTAATTTATTTTCTTATATTTATTTTTTAATAAATATATATATTATATATATTTTTAAAAAATAAATTTATCTTATATTATTTTAATTTTTATAAATATTTTATATATAATTTATCTATATTTATATTAATTTTAAATATATATATTTATATTATATATTTTATAATAATTATTAATTATTATTTTATATTATAATAATTATATTAATAATAATAATAATAATATTATTATAAATTATATATTTTATTAATATTTATTTATTTAACGTAATTATTTATTAAATTATATTTTTTTATTTTTATTTATTTTTTTTTTTATAATATTTATTTTTTTAATTATATAAATATATTAATTTTATATTATAATTAATAAAATAAATTATCTTATATTTATTTATATTATTATATAATTTTATTTATTTTTAATATATTTATATTTAATATTTTTAATTAAATTATTTTTATAATATTAATTATAATTATTTTATATATTTTATAATTTATATAATAATAAATATAATTTACTAAATTTATATATTTTTTTTATTTTTAATTTTTATATCATTAATACATTTTTTTTAATTAATATATTTTAATTATATATAATATAATTATTAATATTAAATATACTAATTATAATTATTATATTACTATATTATTATTTTATACTTAATAAATATAATTATTTTATTAACTATTTTTTTTATAATATTATTTATATTTTTTTTTAATATTACTATTTTATTATTATTATTATATTATATTATATTATATTATATATTTATTTATAATTATTATTATATTTATTAATTTTATATATAAAATATATTATATATATATAATTATTAATTTATATAAATTTAATATATTAATTATTAAATATTTATATATAAAATTTATTTTATTTATTTATATTATATTTAAATATTATATATATATATATAATAATTTAATATAACTTAATTTTTTTTATTATAAATTATATATTTTGTTTTTATATTATATTAATATTTAATTAAATTAAAATAATATTTTTTTATATTTATAAAATTTTTATTTATTTATTATTTTATATATTTTAATTATTTTTAATATTATTATATTATTAAATTTAATTTTATTTTAATTTTATACTAATTTATTAATTTTAATTTTTTATTATAAATAATATATATAATATTATAATTAATATTTAATATTTATTATATTATAATATATTATTTTATATATATTATCATATATTATTTTATTAAATACATAATTTATATAAATATTTAATTTTTTAAATATATTTTTATATAATTTAATTATATAACTAATTTATTTTAATAAATATTTATTATTTTAATATAATAATTTTAATTTTATATTTTATAATTTTTTTATTAATATAATTTTTATAATATATTATATTTTTCTATTTATTAATTAATAATATAAATATTTATATATATATAATTTTTTTTAATTATAATTATAATTTTATATTTATTTTTATAAATTATTTTTTATTAAGTTTTATGAAATATATTATTATTAATTCATTAATAATATTAATTAAATAATTTCATAAACTTTAATTTAATATATAATATTTTTAAATATATTCTTAATATAAAATATTATTTTATTATATTTTATTACATAAAATATTATTTTTTTATTTTTTTTATTAATGTATATTTATATAATTAAATTTTTATTTTTATATTAATATTATTATAATGATATATATTTATTATAATTATTATAAATTTAATTATATTATTAAATTATATTAATAAATTAAATATATTATTATTTTATAATCTTTTTATATTGTAAATTATATATAGTAATATCTTTACTACTATATATTATTAAATTTAATATTATTATATAATAATTAAAATATTTTATATTAAATATATATTTAATATTTTATTATTATTATTTTTATATTAATATAAAAATAATATAAATTTTTTTTTTATTTTATATAAATATATAATTATTTATATTATTTTATTATTTTGATTTTATTTATTTACTGATATAAATTTAATAATTAATAATAATTATATATATTATATAAAATTTATATATTATTTTATAATATAATTATATAATTATATAATTACTTTAATATATTAATATATTTATATTTTTTATATTTATTATAATTATATTATATATTATATTTAATATATATTTCTTATTATTATAATTATTTAAATATTTATATAATTTATAATTTTTAAATTTATAATATATTAATATTTATAATTTTTTATAATTTAATATATTAAAATTTTAATATATTTTATTATATTATAATATATTTATATTTTAATTTATAATTTATACTATAATATATTTAATTATTTTAATTATAATATATATAATTTTTTATTTTATATTATTAATTTTTATTCTATATTTTATTATTATATTTATATTTTTATTAATTTTAAAAAATTTTTTTTTATTATATATATATTATTTAATAATATATTATTTTTTTATAATTTTTTATTTATATTTAAATTTATCCTTATTATATAATATAATTTATTTTTTATTAAATTTATTTAAATATTCATTTAAATTAAAATATTTTTTTTAATTATTTAAATTAATTTATATTTATAATATATTAAATAATATATTTTTTATTTATATTTTTTTTAATATTTTTAAAATATTATATACAAAAAAAAAAACAACAAAAACATTTTTTTTTTTTTTTAATAATTTTATAATATTATTTTATTAAAAATATAAAATTTTTTTTTATATATTAATTATTATAATATTTTTATTATATTAATTAATTATTTATATATTAATAGTATTTTAATGTATAAATATTAAATATTTAATTAAATTTAAATAATATTATATTATATATATATAATATAATTTATTTTAATATTTATTGTAGTAATTTTATTTTTAAATTTATATTTTATACTAATATATTTTTTTTATAAATTTTATATTTTTATTTATATTATAATGATATTAATTAATTTTATTATATATATTTTTATCTATTATAATTTAATATTAAATTTTATATTTTTTTCATTTTTTTTGTTGTTTTTTATTTGTTTTTTATATTTAAATATAATTATTATATTATATTATATATAATATATTTAATATTTTATCATATAATTATTTTTTAAATATTTATATTATAAATTTTAAATTATATTATAATTTATATTATTAAATTATAATTTTAATAATAATTTATTATTAATTTTTTAATATTTAATAATTTATATTATATAAATTATTATATATTCTTTTATTTAAGTTATATTATATTTATTTTTATATTTATATTTATTAAATATTATTATATATAAAAATATTTTTTATAATTTATTATATATTATTAATATAATGTATAATTTTTTTTTAATATATTATTTTATATATAGATATATATATATATTTATTATATTTTATTTTATTTATATTTTTTATAAATATTATATTTACATTTTTTATTATAAAAATATTATTTATATTATATTATTAATAATATATTTTTATTTATTTATTATTTAATTATATTTATATTATAATTATAAATTAAAAATTATTATTATTTTTTATATTATTCTACATTTATTTAAATTTTAAATTTTAATTATAAATATTAATTTTAATATATATTTTATATATTATATTATTATAATAATATTTATAATTAAATTTTTTATATATATATTATATTGTATTAAATATAATTTTTTAGTTATTATTTATTAATTTTTATTATTATTTATTTAATTTTTATTTTATATTTATTTTAATATATATTAGTTTATTTATATTTTATATTTTAAAATTAAATATTATAAATTATTATATAATTTTTTTTATTATACATTTTTATATATTATTATTTATATTATTTATTTTATTTTTTATATAATTTTTTAATTTATTTTTTATTAATTATTTAAATTATTTATTATTATATAATTTATAATAATTTTATATTATATTTATTAAATATATTTATTTATTTATTATTATAGTAATTTTTATTAATTTTTATTTATAATTATTTTAAATAAAATTAATATATATAATAATTTTAATATATAATATTAATATAATATATAAATATATTTATATTTATTTTAATTATTTATATTCATTATATTGAAATTTAATTTTAATTAATATATTATAAATTAATATTAATTATTATATATATATTATTAATATTTAATAATATTATTTTAATAAATAATACATTTAAATATTTTATTTATTTATTATAATATAATAATATATTTTTTCTTTTTATTTTATATGTTATTAATATATATATAATTAAAATATTTTTTATTATATTAAATATTAAATTAATAATTTAATATATTTTTTATTTTTTAGATTAATTTTATATAATATAATTTATATAATTTTTTTTCTTTTTATTATATATATATAATTATATTTTTAATTTAAATTTTATTATTTATTATATTATATATATTGTATATTTAAATATGATTTAATATATTATTTATATTTTTATTTTTTTATAATTATTATATTTATTTAAATATATATTTTTAATTATTTATATATATTTTTAATAAATTAATATATTTATATATAAAGTTATTTTAATAATTTATTTATAAATTCTAATTAAATATTTTATTTATATATTATAATATAGTTTATAATTTATATTTATTTATTATATTTAAAATATTTATTTTATTTTATTTATATTTTAAAATAAATATTTTATAATATAATTTAATATTTTTACTATAGTTATTTTTTTTTAATAATTATTATATTTATAGTTTTTATATATTATTTATATTATTATTTATATAAATTATATTAAAATCTATTATTATATAATTCACTTTAATCTTTTTTATTATTTATAATATTTTTTTTTATTCTAAATTATTATTTTAATATATTATTAAATTATATCTTATTACATTTAATATATATTATTATATACAATAATTTTTTATTAATAAATATTATATTATTTTTATTTTAATATGATATTATAAATTTACTTAGTATTTATTTATATTTTATTTATTATATTATATAATAAATAATATTAATATTTATTATTATTAATTAATTTTACTATATACAATATTATAAAATAATATTTTTAATAATAATATAATAATAATTTATTAATTATATTAAATATTTATAAAACTATAATATTAATTAATTATAATATATTTTTTTTTTTTTTTTTTTTTATTTTTTAATCATATTATTATTATATTATATAGAAATATATTTTATTAATTATTATTATTTTAATTTTTTATTTATATATATATAATTTACTTTATTTAATTATTTATTATATTTATAATAATTTTATATTTTATTTTATATTTTTTACATTATTAAATTTAAAATTTATTTTTGTCTATTATTATTTTTATTTATTTATAAATATATAAGTATAAATTTAATTTATTTTATATATAATAAAAATATATTATTATTATTAATTTCAATTTATACTATTATTAATTTTATTATTTATAATATATATATAAAAGATTTATTTTTTCTATTTTTTAATTATAAATTTAATATAATTTTACTTTAATTATATATTTTCTATTTTATTCTATTAATTTTATTATTATGTTAATTATAAATTTTATTTATTATTATATTAATAATTTATTATATTATCTTATAATATTATATTTTATATATATAAATTTTTGATTTATATATATTTTTTATAATTAAATTTTTTTTTATATAATCATTATTAATATTTATATTATTTTTTATTTATTAAATATTTATATTTTATAAATTTTTTCATATATATAAATTATTATTTTATAATTTATATTTTTTTATATTTATTTATATTTAATATATATTATTAAAATATTTATATAAATATTTATATTATAATATTTTTTTTAATATATTTATGTTAATTATTTATTTATAATTTTATTTTATTTTTAAATTATTAATATATAAATTTTTTTTATTATTATTAATAATTATTATATTTATAATATATTATAATATATTTTATAATTATATATTATTTTATTTATCTTATTATATTTATATTTCATTTAATTATTATATTTAATATTTTTTATTATATATTTATTATAATAATAATTTTTATTTTATAAAAATTTTATATTTTTTTATTTATAATTTTTCTAAATTATATATATTATTAAATTAATTTTTATATTTTATTTTATATATATTTAATATAAATATCTTATTATTATATTAATTTTATTTATTTTTATTTATTTAATTTAATTTTTTTTTATTATATTTTATATACAGTCCACTATATATATATTATATTTAATATATATATTTTATTATATATTTTATAAAAATAAATTTTTATATTTTATTATTTAATTTTTTATATTATTAATAATTTCAAATAATTAATATATTTATTCATATTTTTATTTATATTTATATATTATATATATTATTTAAATAATTTATATTTAAATTAATTATTATATTAATATTAAATATAATATATATATATTTATTAATATATTATAAATATATTATAAATCATTGTTTAATATATTTAAAATATTTTAATTAATATAAATAATTTTATTTTTTTTTATATTTTAAATAATTAATAATATTTATTAATTAATTTTTAATTTTTTTTTAAAATTTTATATATATTTAATAATATAAAATATATTTTAATATAAATTTTACTTAATTATTTTTTTTATAAATATTTTTTAATAAAATAATATTTTAATAATTAATCTTTATTTTTTTTAAATCAATTATTAATATTTATTTATTTTATATTTTTATATTATATATATATAATTAATTTTATTACATTAATAAATAATATTCATTATATATTACATTTTTTTTATTATAACTAATTATATATAATTATTTTAAATAATTATTAATATTATTTAATATTTATATATTTTTTATAAATAATTATAAATAATTTTATAAATATATATATATTAACAATTAATTTTTATAAAAATTAATATATTAATATTAAAAAATAAAATATTATATTATAAATATTATATTAACTAATAAATATTAATATTAATTAATTATTTTTTTATTATATAATTTTTATAATTATATATATATTTTATAATATACTTTTTTTATAATTATAAAATTAATTATAAAATATTTTATAAATAAATCTATAAATTAATTTATAATATTTTCTTAATATAATTTTTTAATTTATTTATTAATATTTTTTATTTATATTTTATACATAATTTAAATTATTTATTTTATCTTTTTTTTATAATATTATTTAATATAATATCTTACTTATTATTATTTATATATTTAAATTATTTATATTTAATTATAATTCATTATTTTTTAAAAATAAATATTTTATATTATTTCATATTTTACTTTATATTTTTATATTTAATTATATTTATTAATAATATTATATTTCTGTTATTTAATTTTTAAATTAATATTAGATTTTTTTTATTAATTAATTTAATATATTTATAAAATAATAATATATTATTTTTAATAATTTAATTTATATTTATTATTTATATATAATAACTTTTTTTTTTTTTTTTTTTATTATATTTAATAATTATAAATTATTAAATATTACAATTAATTAAAATATTAGAATATAATTTTAATAATAAATATTTATTTTATTTTTAATTTATTATCATTAATTTTATTATAAATATATATATTATTATTATATTTATTATATATTTATATATAATATATATATTATTTATTTTATTTATATTATTATATTATTAAATATAATTTTATATTATAATTATAATATTTATATTTAATTTTTTATATAATTAATAATTTATAATTAAAATATTTTAAATAATTATTTTAATTAATAATTTTATTTTTTAATATATATATAATTTATAATTATTTAAAATATTATTAATTACTTTACTTTTTTTATTATTTAATATATTTTAATATAATATTTTTTTTATTATATATATTATATATATTATTTATATAATTTATTATTTTTTATATAATATTAAATTAATTATTTTATTAATATTTTTATATAATTATAATATATTATTATATTATAAATACTATTATTTATTTATTAATTATTTTAAATTTAATTATTAAATTTATTTTTATAATTTTTATATATTATATTATATTAATTTAATAATTTTAATTATTTATTATATTTTTACTTTATTTAAATTATTGTTTATAATATATTATTATTTATTTTTTTATTTATAAATATTAATTATTATTTTTAAACTTTATAATATGTATTATATATTTATTTTATTATTATATATTTATTAATTAATATATATAATATTTTTTTTATTTATTTATAAAATAATAATAATATTTTATAAATATATAAATAATTTATATATTATATTATATTTTATTATATTATAATATATATTTTAATCTTTATCTTAATATTTATTAATTATTTTTTATTATTATTTAATTAATTTTTTATTAATCTATTTATAGTATTTTTTATATTATCTATATTATATTTTTAAATATAAATAAATTATTTATATTTTTATAATTTATATTATAATATTATTCTAATATTTTAATTTATATATTTATTTTATATTTTAAATATAATATTATATTATTATTTTTTATAAATTAAATATTTTACTAATATATATTTAATTAATATATAAAATTATATTAATATATATATATAAAATATATATAATATAAATTTATATAGTTTAATATTTATTATTTTTTATAAATAATTAATTTTTAATTTATTAAGATTTTATATAAATTAATTATTATATATAAATATTATTTTTATATTATAAATTATTTTTTTATATTATTTTATTTAAAATATTATTTTTTAATATAATTTAATTAATTAATTATTTATTTATAATATAAATTTTCTATTTATATTTATATTTTTTTTAATATAATATTATAAAATATAATTTATATAATTATTATGTTATTATATTATTTAAAATTTTTTAAATTTTATATTTATATTTTATATTAATATTTTTTTTTTTTTAACAATAAATTTATATTTAATTATTTATTAGATTTTAAATATTTTAATTATTTAATTATTTTATATTTATATTTACTATTAATTATTTAATTAATTTATATAATTTTTTAAAATATTTTTTAATTATTTATAATTATTATATTTTAAATAATTTTGGATTATATTTATAAAATTAAATTATTTTTTTTTTATTTATGATTTATTATTTCTTTTTAATTATTTTTTAAATTTTAATTTTATATATTTTAAATTTTTATATTTATTTTATAATATATTTAAAATTATTATATATTATATTAATTTTATTATATTTTATATATTTTTATAATAATATATATATATTTTATTTAATTTTTATAAATAATTATTATTTATTTTAATTAATTATTAATTTTATTTTATTATTTTAATATTTTATACATGTATTTATAATATATATTAAATTATTTAATAATTTTATTTTTATTTTAATATAATATTATTTTTTTTTATTTTTTTTATATATTATTATTTCTATAATATATATTATAATTAATATTTAATTTATTATTAATATATAATTTTATATAATATAATTTTTTTTTAATTTATTTTTATAATTTTTTTATATATTATAAATAATATTTATAATTTTATATATATATTAATTATATTATTTATTTTTATTTTATATATATTAGATTTTATTTATATTTTTATTTATATATTAATTATTTATTAAATTAATTTGTTTTTATTTTTATATATTTAATTATAATATTTTATAATTTATTTTATATAATAATTAATTGTTATTAAATATTTTATTTATTATTTTTTTTAATTTATAGTTAATTTAATATAATTATTTTATTAATAAAATTTTAATTAAATATTTTATTTTAATTTTTTATAATTTTTATATTATTAATTATTATATATTATTTATTTATTTAATTATTTATAAATTATATATAATATATTTTTATATATTATAATATAATTATTATTATTATTAATAATATATATTTATATTTTTACAATAATATTTTTTTTATTATTTATATTTTATTATTTTTATTATAATAAATTTTTTAATCTTTTTTTTATTTTTTATTTTTTATTATTTAATTTATATTATTAATATTTATTTATTTTTATAAATTATGTATTTATATAAAAATTATTTATTATATTTTTTTTTTATATTTATTAACTTTATTTTTGTTTATTATTTTTTAATTTATTTTATGATATATTATTAAAATTTTTATTTTTTATTAATTTTTTTTTAATATTATATCATTATATATTATTTTTATATTTTATAAATAATATTTATTACTATATATTTTTAATAATTTTATTAATTTAATTTATTTTTAATTATTTATATTATATATATATAAATATATAATATATTTAATAAATATTTATTTATTATTATTTATATTATTTTATAAAAATATTATTTATAAATTTATAATTTTTCTTCAATTTAATAATATTTATAAATCTCCTTTATATGAAAACCATGCAGGCAATAAAGAAATGTTTAAAATGAATGGCAAGGTAAATATGGCAATATGTAATACTCTTATGTATATATAGTAATCTCATATATATGTATGCAGCAAGGATAGACAACAAGTAAGCACAAATAGAGGCACATAGGATCACATACTGGTTATAGCCCAGACCTAGTATAACTACCTGGTTCTCTATAACCTTGGCTCTGATTACCAATCTGTCACACCCCCAAACTGGGCCTAGACGGAATACGTGTCCGAGGGCGTGACGTCATAACAATCCATCTCAATGCAATAAGAACGGGACCCACTAATCATGGACGTTTGTAAAAGTTTACTGTTGCATAAAAATAAAATAGATTTAGTTTTACAGCCCATAATATTAAGTTTAAAAGTATGCGGAAGGCATAAACAGGTTTTGATAAAGGACAACGATTAAATAATAGATAAGTCTTGAATGGCGAAGGTCCATTAGCACATAGACTCCACATAGCATCAAGAATAATCCAAGTAAGCACCTGAGAAAAAACATGTTTAAAACGTTCTACAGAATGTTGGTGAATTCATAGGTTTAAGTTTTTACAAGAGTGGGACCACAAGATTTGAAAACGTAGGTGAACTATCTAACAAATACAGGCATCACATAAAAAGTATTTAGTGTTGCACTAAGCTCATGACACGAAGTAATTTAGTCAAAAGGGCTAGCTACATCCTGTTGCAAAGTTTTCCTGCCCAAGTCCGGTGTCCCAACCATAAGACCCCCCCACAATAAAGTATAATCGACATTGACAGATATCCGTTTGTTTCATCGACCGACAGAAACAAGTAAGTAGCCGATGCTTCCGGATAGGATAATTAGTCCATAGATCATTATTCACTCGCGCTCCCTCAACCGGTCCTTCTCCGGTCGAGAAAACAAAAAGTTCATGATAAGTTGGGCGTAGTAGTAGGTTTTGTAAGCTACTTAGGCAACACATACACAAGTAAAAACTCGCGTTAAAGAACTTGTGTCAATTTAAAAGCAAACATGTTTATCACCCAATAGTGTAAAGCTTGTAAATCTGTAATAATGTGGGGCTATGAACTCTCCTTAACAAGGTGTAAGCGATATCCACATACAAACGCATTGAAGATATAAGGAGGTCTTAGCGCGACCTAGAGTAAGTATGGGTTATTGACTTTGCATTATGATCCAAGAAACAAGTAAGCATCCCTGTTAATCATTTAAAGATCCAAGATGTGTTTGCGTTTTAGTACTAAAACTTTGATTTTTTCTACGTCTTAGTTAAATCTCGACACTGTGAAAAATATTAACTATTTTTAGAACTTTCCTTTTTAGGACATTTTTTAGTGTCAAAGTTAATAGCGTCCCCTATTTTCTTAAGTTTCCATATTTTACAAATCGCTTAAACAATTCTAAACCGCCTACTCCTTATGTTTAAATCGCCTAAAATGTCCGTTTCGTACTATTTTTAATAATCCTACTTTTTATTAAGTTCGGCATCTCAAATAACCTTTCATGACGTTTCTAGTTGTTCTAACTAATACCATTTGATTTCTATATGTTCGATCGCATTTTAAAACATCCAAATCGTCGAAAGTGCCGAAACCCCTTTTATAATTCCAATCCAGCAACCATTATTAAGAGTATTTTCTAAATAAAAATTATTTTTTCCGAATTGTGGTAAAAATGTCTCTAGTTTATTTACTTTTGGCTAAGCGGGGGTTCCGCCAACGTTAAAGTAAAATCTCATTCTGGACAACTTTCGTTGTTTTTATTTTGGCCGATTCGGACCCGAAGGCTCGAATCCCGTTAGCTGCGATCTGGTCTTTGCATTTTCCCATTTTCGCCGAAAAATGTTTCAAGTTTCATTTGGTCATAACTTGGCCGTTTTAAGTCCGATTTTAAAAGTGTGATATATGAAAATTTCTATTCGAAACGAAGTCTTCGAAAACTACTTTTACGCCTAATGAAAACATTTTTAAATCGCTCAAACCCTCAAAACAAAATCGGGACAGCAAGTTTGTTTTGCCGAAATATGACCAAAAATCAACCCAACTCGCATATTAGTGCCTAATCTAGTTCAACCTTTATTTACAAACTAATCACACAAAACTAACCTTACACCAACCTAATCTCTATGGTTGGCAACTCTCATCAACTCTCATCTCACCTAAGAACATATTATAAAACATAAATAAAACATAAACATAAAGTGGTAACAATGTTTACTTCCATTTTATAAAAGATGACAAAATATTAACTTATTTCTTTTGTAAAAATTAACACAAACACATGGATCTTTATGAACAAACATAGATCTATAGAAATAATGGATGAAACCAAGTAAGGATCATGTAAAACTTACAAATCAAGAAGAATATGTAGCAAAAACACTAGATCTATACCCACAAACTATAGATCTATAAAACCCCAAATAATCTTGCAAAACCCTAATTTTATAATTCTTGAAATCAAGAAATTAGTGCTTCACAACACCTTAGATGTAACTAGGAATGAACTTTAAACACTTGGATCTTGCTAGAAATCAAAAGTTATGGATGTGTTTGTGGGTTGAAGGTGTGCCGTGAGCAAGCAAGGAGGGGAGGGAGAGAAAAGATTTTTGTTGGAGACTTGGAAGTGAAATGAAAACCCTAAGTTGTGAATATGGTATGTATATATAGGCCATGAGTTAGGGTTTCAAGGGTTAGATGGTGCATACAAGGGACCAACACACACCAAAGGTGTGTGCACACCTTGGTTCGGCCGAATAGGGTCACAAGGACCATATGGTTCAAGTTTTTCTAGCCAAGGTTCTTTATACTTGGCTAAATTCAAAATTTACTTAGTCAAAGTTGTAAGAATGTGTAAGTAAACACATGAGGATCCATACTAGTGATATGTGCATGAGAATGACTCATTCATAAGTCATTTTCTTATCTTCCATGCACACATGGGTGGGATTCCCAAAATAAGATGCCATTTCTTTTATTTTTGAGTCCAAGTATATTTGTTGTTGTGGTTTAGGCGCCACATTTGGCTAGGGAAAAGAGGTGAACGAAATTTTTAGTAGTATGACACGAGAAATACGATAACTTGAGTTTACACGAAAAGATTTTGAGTTTTCGGGGTTCCGTTTGGTCAAAAACGCGAAAAACGCAATTTAAAGGATAAAACCCTAAAATTAATATCGGAAGTGATTAAAAATCACGAAACACTCAGGAAAGCTAAAATAACACATATAATGCCTAAATAAATTTTTAACCGATGCCGGAACGCGTCCGATGACGTTTCTCAGTTTTTACGCAGTTTAGTTCCTCGGTAAATTGTCAGATTTAAACGCAACGCATAAAATTTAAAGTAGATGACTGGAATGGGTCGGAATACTAACCGGGAATTTACGGGGTGTGACATCTTTAGGATCTCGCGTGTCATTCCCTTTGTAAGCTTGACCAATCAGAGACTTTGGTGACGTTTCCTTTTGCTGACATGATGCTTAGTACTCGAATCTTTGTTCCACGTAGTCAATTGGGATTTACCCTTTGTTTTTGAAGCAGGGTAAATCGGGAGAGATGATGAATAGTAAAAATAGGTTTTCCCGCGCTTTTTTTCTTTTTTATAACTTTCTTTGACCCGGGAGTGTAGGTTTGTTGACTTGGGCCTGTGTAAAAGGAAATTGGGCCGGTGTATATCTTGGGCTCGGGTAAAGGGTTTTAGTTATAAAGGTTAACGACCGTTAGTCCCTTTAATAACAAAGGACTAACGGTGTTAGGGTTTTTGGACTTTTGATGAAAATGAGCTAACAAAAAGGGCATTTTGGGTCTTTTGAGGATTTTGACATTTTGTGGTTGACCAATGTTGACTAAGGATTGACTATGTTGACCTTTTATTAGAAACTTCCGGCTCTTGTGCACTCTTTCCGTTTCCGTGTCCGTGTTTGTCCGGTTTTGACCGTTTTCTTGCGATTTTTGCACTATCCGTACCTACACATTCACAAATAACAAAATACACAAATACAAGCATATTTTGCACATTTTGATCGTTTAAGGGCCATTTTGGATTTAAAAAGGATATGTGATTTCTCACATATCACTAGGAATGAACCTGTTAAATCTGATAAACAAGCTGTAAAACTTAGGATGGTCACTCAAACTCCTAAGGTAAATAGAAAAGATTGGAATGGGAAGATGACTCAAAAACTGGGGTTAGGTTTTAGGTTTACTAAGAAAGCTTGTTTTGTTTGTGGAAGTCACAATCATCTAATAAAAGACTATGATTTTCATGAAAAAGGAATGCCTAAAGAATCTGTTTTGGGAAAAGGTACTAGTCATAGGGTTGTTAGACCAATTTAGAACAACACTTAGAGAATAAATCATCAAAATAAATTTGTTCCAACTGCAGTCTTAACTAGGTCTGGAAGAATACCAGTTAGTACTGGATACAGTATGTTAATTTGCTACCCCTAAAAATAGAGGTGGAATGTTTCAAAATCAAATAAAATACTTTTCCTAAGTCGCATTCACCTATTAGAAGGCCTTTTTATAAACCAACAGTACTTAATACCATGGTTTCAAAAGAAAAAGTTAATACTGTTAAAGCAAATGGTGTTAATACTGTTGGGCAAACAACAGTTAATACTGTTAAGGGAAATAGTGTCGTGATGTTAAGGCCTCAATCAGGGTTGTGTTTGGATTAAGGCCTCAGCAGGTTGTGTTTGGAGACCTAAAATGACTGATTTAAACAATGTCTCCAAAGACAATAGTAGATCATGGGTCTCAAAAAGAGTAAATTATATAGATCCACAAGGCAGACTCAAGTCAGTAGTAGCTTGGGTCCCAAAAAGACACTGACTCTCTTACTTTTGTGTAGGGAAATCCACAACAAGCTTTGAAGAACAAAGGAATATTTGACAGTTGATGTTCCAGGCACATGACAGGGAACAAAGACTTCCTTACTAACTATTAAGACATTGATGTAGGTTTTGTTGCCTTTGGTAGAAGTGCTAGAGGTGGTAAGATAACAAGAAAAGGAAAGTTAAGAACATATAAGTTAGACCTTGAAGATGTGTTTTTTGTCAATTAACTAAAGTTTAATCTTTTCTCTGTCTCACAAATGTGTGACAAGAAAAACAGTATTCTTTTCACTGAAACTGAATGTCTTATTTTGTCTCTTGATTTTAAGCTACTTGATGAAAGCCAAGTACTGCATAGAGTTCCCAGGCAAAGCAATATGTACAACTTTGATTTAAGGAATGTTGTTCCTTCTAGAGATTTAACTTGTTTGTTTATAAATGCCACAATTGATGAGTCTAAATTATGGCATAGGAGGATGGGTCATGTGAATTTTAAAACAATGAATAAACTTATGAAGGGAAACCTTATAAGAGGTCTTCCTTCAAAGATTTTTGTAAATGACCAGACTTGTGTTGCTTGTCAGAAGGGAAAGCAACACAAGGCTTCCTGTAAGACCAAGCTTGTGAGCTCTATCAGCCAACCCTTACAGATGTTGCATATGGACTTATTTGGTCCAACATCTGTTAGGAGTATTAACCATAAGACATATTGCCTTGTAGTGACTGATGACTTTAGCAGGTTTAGCTGGGTTTTCTTCTTAGCCTCAAAGGATGAGACATATGGAATTCTTAAGAAATTTATAATAGAAATAGAAAACTAATTAAATCATAAGGTTAAAGTAATCAGGTGTGATAATGGAACAAAATTCAAAAACAGGGAAATGAATGAATTCTGTGGATAAAAAGGGATAAAAAGGGAATTTAGTGTTGCCAGAACTCCATAACAAAATGGAGTTGCTGAGAGAAAGAACAGGACTCTGATTGAGGCTGCTAGGACTATGCTAGCAGACTCACTTCTACCTACTATATTTTGGGCTGAAGCAATTAATACTGCTTGTGTTCTGAATAGAGTTTTAGTGACCAAGCCTTATAACAAGACACCCTACAAACTTATAATTGGCAGACCTCCAAGCATAAGTTTCATGAGACCTTTTAGATGTCCTGTTATTATTCTAAATACCCTAGACCCTTTAGGCAAATTTGATAGGAAGGCTGAAGAAGGGTTTTTAGTTGGGTACTCTGTAAATAGCAAAGCCTTTAGGGTATTTAATTCTCAAACTAGAAAAATTGAAGAGAATATGCATGTAAACTTTCTTGAAAATAAACCAAATGTTGCAGTACAAGGACCTAACTGTCTTTTTGATATTGATTCTTAACAAATTCTATGAATTATCA
The DNA here is from genome assembly GCA_026074375.1 of Tanacetum coccineum. Lineage (NCBI taxonomy): Eukaryota > Viridiplantae > Streptophyta > Magnoliopsida > Asterales > Asteraceae > Tanacetum > Tanacetum coccineum. The sequence continues at coordinate 66,787 of BQNB010002007.1, read as the reverse complement.
ACCAGTTACTGCAGGGAATCAAACTAACAAAAATGCAGGTCCACAAGAAACTAATAGCAATACATATTTGAAGAAAAATGTTGTTGCTGGACAAACTGAAGAAGAGAATGTGTCTTCTCAACGATATATTGTGTTCCCATTATGGTCATCTATCTCTTCAAGCTACAAGAGCTCAGATGACAAGGCTGAGGATAATACAGTTGATGATGATGCTTGTAAAAAGACTGTACAAGAACCACCAACTGAGTATGATCAAGCCTTGAAGAATGTTCTTGATAAGATGATGGATCAAGAGAAGGAGGCTACAGAGCAATCAGATGCTGTTAGAAAAGAGTTTGAAGCTCAGTGTGATAGCCAGCTTCTTCAGAAGAAGATTACTAGAGCTAGCAGTACTAACAGTTTTAATACTGTTTGCACACCTGTTAATACTGTTAGTGCATCCAAGACTTTTAGTCCTGTTGGACCATCAAATGGACCATAATTTCTTCTTTTTGGTAGACCTTTTTTTATTGATGTTGCTAATCTTCCTCATGATCCTCTAATGCCTGAATTGGAGGATACTGCTGAAATTCGAAGTACAGGTATTTTTGGCAATGCCTATGATGATCATGACTTGGAAACTCTCAATACTCCTTATGCTGATCAAAGTGTGGGTGCAGAGGCTGATTTCAACAACATAAAACCTTCTACTATTGTCAGCCATATTCCCACAACTAGAGTACACTTTACTTATCCTAAAGCTCAGATTATTGGGGATCTAAAGTCAGCAGTACAAACAAGGGGCATGACAAAGAAGAATTCTGAGGAGCATGCTATGATTAGCTACATCCAAAAGCAGAGAAGGACAAATCTCAAAGATTTCCAGAACTGCTTATTTGTTTGTTTCCTTTCTCAACATGAACCCACAAAGATATCTTAAGCCCTTGATGATGAAAGGTGGGTTGAAGCAATGCAAGAGGAGTTGCTTCAGTTCAAGATTCAGAAGGTTTGGACACTAGTTGACTTACCTAGTGGCAAAAAGGTTATTGGTACAAAGTGGGTGTATAGAAATAAGAAGGATGAAAGGGGAATAGTTGTAAGGAACAAAGCCAGACTGGTAGCACAAGGGTATAAACAAGAAGAAGGCATTGTAGGATAGTTGTTTCTGATGATGAAGAAGGACTAGAGGATCCTTCCAAACAGGGGAGGAAAATTACAGAGATTGATCAAGACCCCTCTATTTTATTGGTACAGGATGAAGGAACATCATGGATTTAAGAAGATATAGAGATTCAGGAGAAGGATAGTGCTGATACTGAGATACTCCTACAAGAAGAAGAACCTACTGAGCTTGTGGAAGATCAGGGTAGCGGAGAAAAAGGTGAAAAAGAAGTTAGTACTGTTGGAGCAGAACATAGTACTGTCATTCCTAAAGTTAGTACTGCTGCTGCAAATTTAGTATACATGAGAAGGAGTGCACAGAAGAGGAAAGATAAAGGAAAACAATTATGAAAGAAGATGAATTTGTTCAAGAAAAGACTAAGAAGCAGCTAGAGCAAAAAAGACTTGGGCATGAAGAAGCTATTAGACTGCAAGAACAGATTGATAAAGATGAAAGACTAAGGATTGCAAGGGATGCAAAAATAGCTAAACAGTTACAAGAGGATATTAACAAAGCAACACAAGAACAAGAGAAGCAAGAAGTTGTAACTAAAGCTGATCCAACTCATGTTATTAATTGGAGTGATCCTGCAGTGTTAAGATATCATGCTCTTCAGAACATGCCTTACTCTGTAGCTAAAGTTAGGAAGAACATGTGCATATATTTGAAGAATCAGGGAGGATTCAAGATGAGTCACTTCAAGGGAATGAGTTATGAAGAAATCAGACCTATATTTGAAAAGGTATGAGATCAAATTCATTCTTTTGTGCCTATGGATTCTGAGTTGGAAATTCCAAAATTAAAAAGAGAAGAACCTGTTAAGAGACAATCTACTGAAGAAGAAAAGAAAAGAGATGACAGTAGCAAGCCTGCTGAAGGTAGAAGAAAGAAAACACTTGCTAGGAAAAGAGCAAGTGGAAAAGATAGTGAAGAAAGTATGAAGAAACAAAAGCTAGAAGATGATACTGAGAAGGAAGATCTTAAAGCTTATTTGGATATAATTCTAGGAGATGATGTTGCTATAGATATTGAATCTTTAGCTACTAAGTACTCAATTGTTGATTGGAAGACATATGTTCTAGCAGAAAACTTCATGTATTATCAAATCTTCAGGGCAAATGGAAGTTCCAAGATTTACAAGATCTTCAGTGAGATGCTTGATGATTTTGACAGACATGATGTATTAGACTTACACAGGCTAGTTAAAGCGAGGTATATGACATCAAGTCCAGAAGGTTATGACTTAATGGTTTGGGGAGATTTGAAGACCCTATTTGAGCCTGATGAAGAAGATAAAGTCTGGAGGAATCAGTAAGGATATAATTTGATAAGCTGGAGACTATATGATTCATGTGGAATTTATATTTTGTTGATGGACAATGGAATAGCTATTCACATGATGATTGAGAAGAAATATCCTCTTAATCAGAAAATGCTATCAAGGATGTTAAGTAAAAGATTGGAGGTTGATCATGAAAGTACAATGGCATATGAACTTCTCAGGTTTATAAGGTCACAAGTACAGAAGTAGAAGAATGTTTGGAAGAATCCTCAACAGTGCAGTCTAGAAGATTAAATACAGAAGAAACTTGAGATTTGAAGGTAAATCACAAGTTTAGGGGAGGATTGTTGGGATTCAGAGCTTCTACACTTAGTACTGCTAGTTATAGTTAGTTAGTAATGCCATTACATTGTTAGTACTGCCAGTATAGTTAGTATTGCTAGTATAATAGTTAGTATTGTTAGTTATATAGTTAGTACTGCTAAAGTGATATGCATGAGTTATATTAGGAATAGATATGCATGATCACTTAACGCGTTTTGTAAGTCCATTAGGGTTTTCCTTAGTGTATAAAAGGAACCCTACGGCATAGTTAGAGATATCAATTTTCACATCAAGTTATATCAAGTTTTCATAGTTAGTTATTCTGTAACATAGGCAGAATATTTGCAATCAATATATATTCAAAGTTTTGTTTACATTGTTCTTTTTAGTATTACAAGTTAGATTCCGCATAACTTGTAGTATTTATAATCATTGTTTCTCATATAGTTAGTTTGAATCTATTCAAGTTAACTAAGCCTTAACAAGCTAAGAAGATCTATTCATTGGGACTCACAATAATGATCGAAAAAATTATTCCTCAGGATTTTGATTGCAACGGCGGGTACCCTGCTAGTAAGCTTTTATTATTTTGTGCCTAGTTCCACGAATTTTCTTTCATTGCTTAATCGCGTTTTTCAAGTCATCTAAATAGAAAAAAACACAATTTTTATGATTGTAAGCTGCAAGATGTTTGATAGATTTGAAAAAAAATGCATAGTTCATTTGATAAAAGCATTGTTTAGCATTTTTAAATAACGTTGAGCATCGGGTCAAAATTGAATCGAACCGAAACCGACTTTGAGAAAAACATGAACCGAAAACCAAACGGAAATGAACCAAGCAAAACCGAAACCGAACCAAATAGATAGTTTAGGCGTATGTTTTTGGTTTTAACCTAAACCGAACCGAACCGAACCGAGAAAAACGGAAACCAAAAACCGTCCGAAAATGGTTTGGTTTTAGTCGATTCGACTGGGCTTGATTTTTTTATTGATTTTGCTCAGCCCTATTAATTTATGTGGTAACGTTCTGCTTTTGACATCTAATGATCTGAGTATTTCACAAACAATAAACATATTTTACATAAATATAAACATAGCATTATTCATAAGTTTAGGTATAGGCATAAGATTCTTCATAATTTTAGGCTTTTCGTTGATAATCATTTTCAATGTGTTAAACTAGGGCTGATCACGGTTCAAATATCGGACCGAATCGAAAACTGATTTGGTTCAAAACTCTTAACCGAGAATCAAATGGAAATGTTCGGTTCAGGTCCGAGTCAGTCCGGTTCAGTTCGTTAGTCATATCCGATCCAACAAAGCATAACAACCGGTTACCGGACTCAGCCGGATTAAAGACCTGAAATGAAAAAGAGCAAAATATGTTCGGTCCTGTTTGTCGATTCGATTTCTCATCTCAACCCTATGTTAAACCCTGTAGTTTGACCAATTCAAAATATATTTTTTTAATTAAAAAAATGTAATAAATATATAATTTTAGAGTGGTTATGATTTACTCTTTTACTTTTTATTTTTTAAAGTAATATTTGTGTTAGTATTAAAATAATAATATATTTAAAACAGAAACAGAAACAGCTGTTGCTAAGAATAATAATAGTACTAAAAGTGGAGAAGACTTCAAAGCTTTGTTTGTTTCAAACCAAAAAACACAGACAGACAGAGAACTATGTTTGCTAAGAAGCTGATACAAAAAGCTACTACTAAGCTTCATCCTAATAATCATAATCCTAATGATAATCATCAGGTAATTAATTAATTAATCATTTGATCACAAATCTTTCATTGTTTTTGTCAATTAATTAGTTTCTACTATTTAATGGAGTTATCTTTTTGAATTTTTTTTATTAGCTAGAGAAATTTGTTACCCATAGGGCGAGTTTTTGACTTAGATGTACGCGGGCTAGCCGGGCCACTCTATATGGTGGGCTTATATAGCGGGCTTATGGCTTATTTGGTTTTGGGCTTATGTTTCATAAACTCACCTTTTGTGGCTTATTTTGAAACTTTTCGTCTTACATAAGTTCATTATGACATAATGAACTTATGTAAGCCGATAAGCTTCAAAATATATAAGCCACAAAAAGTGAGCTTATGAAACATAAGCCCAAAACCAAATAAGCCATAAGCCAGCTATATAAGCCGAAACAAACACCCCCTTAGTTTCAAAATGTGTAGGATGATGTTTTCCCGGTTTAGGTTACTTACCACCCAAGGAGTTTATAGGCGAGTCTTTTGACTTGGATGTACACGGCTGTTATGATACCACATCAGCCAAGTATGGGATTGGTTGGTGGTTTATATAGTCTAGGTGTCCCCTCCTTTGAGTTAGCTTTTTGGAGCGAGTTCTGCACCTAGCTTGTGGCTTGATGCGAGCCTAGTATGGGATGGGTTCTTATCAACGGCCTAACCGACCCATTCCCTCAAAAGTTGTGTATAGCATTACCTTTCAAATTTTGGTTTTAAGTTCCAAGCTTTAAATTAGCACTTAATTTTTCTATGACCAGACGTCTTAACATTTAGGGGGATGTTTGAGATTGCTTATTTTAGAGGCTAATTGGGCAGATTTTGATAATACGGTAGCTGGTAGGGAGCTGCTTATTTCAAACTATTGAAATAACTATTTTACCAACGTATATAAGCTAAAATCTTTTATAAGCATAAGTAATAAAAATAAGCCATCCCAAACACCACCTTAGAAACACAATGGGAAAATTACCAGAAAAGTGGTGACTATAGTTGGACGTATCATTTCTTGTTCCTATTCATGTATTAGTAAATGCTTTAAAGGTTGTCACGTGATATTAGTTCGTTTAACTTAAAGTTGCATCTAGATTTAATGTGTTGTCTGTTTCAGAATCTAAAGGGCTGCCTTACACCAGAAGATTTGGATTTTCGTATAGCAGTCCATTACGGTATCCCATCTACTGCATCAGTTCTTGCCTTTGATCCTATTCAGCGTGTACTAGCCATTGGAACGCTGTAAGTTACTCAATATTCATCCTTCATAGAGTATAAACGATGGATATATTGTTTTGGATGCCTGTCTTATGAATTTGTATGTGACCTCGATTTCAAGCGCTTTCTTAAATAACTATAATCGTATTAATTTCACGCAGAGATGGCAGGATAAAAGTGATCGGCGGTGATAACATCGAAGGGCTCCTAATCTCTCCAAAGCAGTTGCCTTTCAAGTATTTGGAGGTTTGTTATACTTATATAGCCGTGTATAAGCTAATGATGTCGGTTGTCATATTTTATAGTATCGAACAGCGAAGGCTCCTAAACTCTCCAAAGCAGTTGCCTTTCATCAAGTTATGTTGGGTTGGTGTATATAGGCTTTATAGTCAAAGTGACACTGAGTCAATAGAAAAGTCTACAAATGAGAGTAGATTCGTTTTGTCATAATTTTATATTGTAATCTGTTATATAATGCTAGTTGATTTTTTTAGCGTTTATTTCTTGCATTTCTATTACCGCAATAGCCATTAATCATGATGTGGTTATCTAGTCACAATATCAAACACAATGACATATTACAGTAATTTAAGCCGGTTCCCTATTTTCGGCATTTTTTACAATGGTTTATGTTAAATATGGCACATCCTTTTTTAATGACGTAATCTACGATCGCAGGTGTGGAAGTCTGGGAAAACAGTCTATATGCTTCAAGTTTGCAATGGAGGCCCAACATTTCAAGTATTACTCTGTGATATACTCTTCTATTCATGTAGCGATACTTAAATAAAAACTTTACTACTGACAAACCATGTAGCTGCTTAAAGTCGACAAGCTTATTCCATTGATTAGTCTCCCTGTACTATAGGCAGGTATGTAGTGATCTCTAATATATAAGGTGTATGAACTGTTTCTCGCGACAGAGCACATTGAGGAGATGAGGGATGCAGGAACTTTTGGTAAAGTCTGCCATTATCATATTCGCCAACATCGCTTACTGAAATATCCTGATTATAACATAGTCTTTTGTTATCTGCGGCTTATTTCGACTTCTATGAATTTGACGACTCAATCTAATTCTATATACTCTGCAAGAAGTCGGCTGGTCGCTCGGTTTCTCGAATCATCATGAACTATGTCTGAGTTCTTCATCAACCTTCTTCTTCCTGGAATAGAAATATGTTTTGAATTCAAAGATACAATATTGCTTAAAGTTTCTTCTTATATTCTCCTATTTAGTTCAAAAGAGAGACTCGTCCTGATTGCATATAAAGCCCGTTAGCTAAATTGCTATTGGGCCGAATCTTTTTGTTTCGAGATCATCGGACTAAATAATTTGGTCGGTTAGGTGAAGAATTATTAAAAAAATTGTTTTTATTAGTGGGCAGAGTTTTGATTGCATATAGATACAACGTTGTAATATATTGGACATTCACATTCTTTTGGGATTTGGCTTTAAAGGTCAAGTAGCTGTCGTGAGAGGTGAAGATAAGAGTTCTCCAGATGACTGAAGGAATGGAGTGATTTTGACATTATGAATTCACCTGGATCATGATGGTAGATACTTTCAGATGGACATAAATTTAGGAGTACAAAGAATAACTGCTCTTTGTTGGGCATCTCGTCTAATGGGACCATAACGTTTCTATCTTACTGAATATGTCTTGTTTGATTAAATCCTTTAAACGATATTATAGTATCTATCGAGGAGACAACTAACTCATATCTTCTCACTGGCACATTATTCTATAGGTACAAGAGGTCCGAAAAGCTGGAGCTCAATTAATAAATAGTTGTAAGATGATGCAATTTGTCATTCTATCTGATAAGAGAAACTTCCCCGTCATTGTTATTGGCATCGTGGTCGGCCAAAGTAGTAAAATCCTCAAAATGATACATGGCCCATTGTTTGTTTATGAGTGCTGTCGATTATACATCTACATCTTGCTCTGAGGAAGTATTATACGGGTAGATTCATTTCACAACTTAGAATTTTCACTAATTAGGGGTTCGTTTGTGGTTGGTTGTTTTTGCTTAAGCCGGGATTCAAGGTAAATGTTTATTATTATTTATGCAGTTTTGACTCTTGAATGGATCCCGGAATGAGACTTTAAGATGTTTGGACGGGCAGAGCTACCCTTAGTGGCCTCCTTCCTGATATGAGTAGCTATTACCATAAGATACTCGAAACAATCACTGCTGGATATTATTGTGGCTCGACAAGCCCTGGAGCAACCTGGCAAAATAGTTCAGATCATATATATTGATTTTCGCTTACTTCTGAGAGCACAATGACCAAGAAGTTTTATTATATTAATGAATTTTTTAACGTTTGATTAATCTGAATTTTTTATATGATAATTTCCTTTGTTAATTTGTTTTAATTATTTTGGGTTTTTAAGTATTGCTAATAGGGTAGAATTTAGAGATGAATATAATAAAATAATTATTATATAAATTACGGTCTCTCATCTCTCGATTTGTCCTGGCGGGAGACAAAAATTCTGTACCTACAAACTTCATTCCGATTTTTGAGCGTCAACAAAACTGTAGTCTCCATCTAGTTGGGATAAAACACTCATCAAAGTTTCTATTGGAGGGTAAAGCGAATTACTATACTGTTTAACCACTTATTTGATGCATTTCACTTTTTTATCTAGTATGTCTTATTTATACAACTTTTAATAATATTACTGTGATTTTTCGCTTCGATTAGTTGTTGCTCTAGCAAATATGAAGGTTAAAACAAACACAAAAACAAATTCTGGCTATCAGGAAGATTGGCCTTTGATTTATACAGGAGGAGCATATAACAACGAGTTTTGTCTTCATCTATTCTCAACATGGGTTATGTGAGTCGAGAAAATCATCTACATAGCTGTACTTTGGATGGTATCTGTTCGTTAATAATTAGAATCTTGGGATGCCACTTCTATCTTCCGGCTTATCAATCCATTGGCATTATAGGGTAGACCGATGATCACCACCTGTATGATTTTATGACTTTTAAATACGAGTAACTTATATGCTTAGAAAGTTTTTGGGTCGCGGTTGGCCTTAAAGTTGGGGACGGAAGTTTTCAGTAATACTGGTTCAATATCACATAGTTGTTAACTCTGCCCTTATTCTAGAGTAACTCAACCATTTAACAGGTAATTCTAGGATCCCTAGGTGTTGTAGCAAATACGAAGATTAAGAGATGGTGTAAGTGACACTGGTATCTCAAATCTGACGCTCTCAGTATCAATGGATTTTTTAACTGTGCTTTCTTAGCTCGCTCGACATCAGGACATTTGAACTGCAAGTTTCTGTGAGTAATCAATCTACTTGTTTGTAAGGATATAATATAAAGTGAGTCAATAATTCTATAAAGTTTAAATGGTTTTACATTTGGTCTGATCTAGTTGCATTTATATTCTGAGTTTGTAGTCCGTGTATATAAATTCAGTTTCCAGCTCGAAAGAGGACGAGTCTTCACATTGTCGACCGAGGGAACAAAAAACAGAAAGTAAACTTTATAAATCTTACTTTCAGAAACAACACTCATGTGTTATCGATATAACTTTTTCAACATAGGCATTTTTTGACACTCATTTCCAGTCAGAAACAAAACACAAGGTGACTGGCCTAATTGGGGCAGTGCTTTTTCCCCATACTTGATATCCCCCCGTTCAAGCACTACAATATTTGGACCATAGGAGCATTTGCAACTAGCTGTTATGAGCTCTATAGAAAATTTATTCTGGTCGTGTAAGTCTACAGTCTATGCTTTTTCAGATCTAATATGATAATTGAATAACATTTCATGTAACATTTGCTCTTGGTCGGAAATGATTTCATTGCAGGTTGCAGTGCTTGATATGAATGAAATCTCGGTTTCATTCCTAACCGATTCTTTGCCTAACCCTAGCAGTCCAGTGATCCACTCACATGGACGCTTGTATATAGAATACATAATGTGTATAATTGCGGTTCAGGTCATAAAGCCCAAAAGGCGGCTACTATAATCCAATAGATCTCTGACAAACCGTGTAGATATAGGTCTGATTGTTTTGTATGTACCAAGGATGCTACGTTATCTAGTATATTTTTTATTAAATGTAAGATACTACTGGACTTAATATATCGGTAACTTCTCTTTAAGAGCAGGGTTTCTCAACTCGAAGTTCTCATTGCAATTAAGAAAAGGAACACAACTGCTAAAGTCATGCAGTTATAGTATAGATATGACTAGTCTAGGTAAAAAATATTCAAATCGGTATTACAAGACTTCGCGAGTCAGATATTCGAATTTGGGCATTTTGCTAATTAACCAATGTTATGCATAATCTTTCAGATGGGGAATACTTCCCCGTAGTTGACCGGTTCAACAAAAGGATCACCAAATCAACCAAAGACTGTGCAGATTAAATTGCAAAAAGGAACCTTCACAGAACATGATCAGCAAGTCCGAAGATTGAACATCTTTCGACAGCCCACTTAGCACAATATAACACAAAGATCTCAGGACAGAATGCAAATGGATTCACTTGTTTTACTTTGTTGCAAGAAGGAGAGAGAATTAAATAATGATGGACTTGTGCGCTATACCTCTTTTAAAGGGCTGTGATTCAGGTATGCAATAGGAAAAAATCATAATAGGTAAACAAACTTATAATGGGTTCAAATGTATAGGTGTTTGACCCTACCCTTGCGGCGAATTTTTATCGATTAATAAATCCAAGATCTATAAGATATTAATTATTTTAGGGGTTTGTGCAGCTTCTTTGGTGCCACCATTTCGTTTTAATAAAAACTCGTGGTTTTGCTACTCAAGATAACAATTTGATGGAAACTATAAGACCACGCGTAAAGTTAAAAACTTTAAACAGCCTTGTTGTTGGACATCAACTTTGAAAAAAAAAAATAAAACTTTGTGGCTTATCAACTCTATCAATCAGATATTGGTAATCAGTCTGTATGATTTCTTTCTTATCTCACTTAACCATATATGTCCAACCAAAGACAATAATGAGACTATAAAATGTGTATATGAATATTCTGTGAGATTGTATACGTTGACACTTATCTTGAATCTATAACATTCAATGCTTGCCCGACCTTAGGAACTGTCACAACAAAAGATAAAACTCTGTCATCTAAATGTTTCATAATTCTAATTTCTAACATAATAGGTATGAGAAGTTTTTCACTAACCAAATCGATGTAGAAGAGTCATCATCTATATATGTCTTTCTGTGAGTTCTATGGAGAATGGACAGATTGCGATGGTACTATTCTCGAATTGTTAGAACCGCCGAGTTTTTCAATCTGCACAAAATCTATAGACCTTATAAAATATATCTTTCGTTCTTATGTAGACGAATGGATCAGAAGTGGCGTTTATCTCTCTACTGAATGACACTGATAATATCAGGTATCATAGACATTTTGTTTGTCTCTCAAGCTGCAAGCAGTCACATATAAGATGACGTGATTACGTTTGTTTCTGTAGGGATTTGGAATCCTTGCCGTCTCTTCATGATAAAGTGCTTGCAGCTGCACTAGAGGCCGTGATTAACAGTTCTCAAAATCAAAAGAAAAAGCAGGTTGAAATTCGATCTGTGTAATTATGTCTTGTTCGCGACTAGAGGTGGTAATATTGACTGGTTAATTTGGCACAGGGTATCCCAGGAGCACTTGCTCATATACTTAAAGGATTTAGATCAGGTAAAGCAAATAACGGCATCAACTTTCATGAAGATTTTAAATCCGGTTTTGGCAATCTGGACAGAATCTTTTCAAAGGATCCATTTCCGGATCCACTTGAAAGTATTATTAATGATCAGGACGATGAAGAGCTTGATATAGGTATTTTTCAAAAATGGCCTTATTTCTCGTGCGGGTTGTAATGGTTTGACGTTTAATTTTTCTATAAACCATTAGCGTTAATGTACCTAATATATATCAATGCAGATGACATTGAAATCGATGAACCTGTATTAGTAATGCCTACGTCATCACATACAAAACGAAAAGAGGAAATTGGTATGTTCGAAATAGTTCTTCAAGATTTCAATCCGTGCTTTATATAAAAATACTCAGCAATGAAGAGATTAATGTTTTACATCTTACGCTGCAGGAAAGAGAACCGACAGACAAAAGCTATTCGATGATGACAATGCTGATCCAACTCCCAGACTCAGGACACGTGAGGAGATCATTGCTAAATATAGAAAATCCGGGGTAACTACTAGTATTATAAGTACTAATTCATTGATGGTTTTATGATCAATTGTTGTCAACGGGTATCTAATGGATCTTGTTTTACCGACTCTGTCCAGAATGACGCTTCTTCTGCGGCTGGAGAAGCAAGAAATAAGCTTCTAGAACGCCAGGAAAAACTTGAGGTGCGATTGTTATCGTGTAGATATAGCATGCGACACGTTTAATATAAAAAATATGCAATATTATTAGTACATAGGTTAATAAAATGTTTATTTTGTTATTAAATTTAACCTTTTTCTTGTCTTATGTTATATCAGAGAATTAACAAAAGGACTCAAGATTTAAGCAATGAAGCCGAAGACTTTGCATCCTTAGCGCAAGAGCTTGTTAAGGCAATGGAACGTAGAAAATGGTGGCAAATATGATCAGTTTTTGCAGCAAATCCATTTCCTGACCGTATTTATTCCAAGCATAAGAAACGATACGCACTACAGTTTTCTCACATTGCAACCATTTGTGGCCAAGATTTTACGGAACTTGTTTCAAACATATATGTACCATACAAAGTTAACCCAAATATCGCGAACAATGTTTAGTTTGTATCATGTATAGTCTTGATGTAATTATATACGCAGAAGGCTTTACCAAATTCGAGAATCAATTTCCTTTACGATATCAAGAACCTAAACATGATTCTGTGTGAGCGTATATAAAAACTGGAAATTTGTAATAGATAATAACATTAAGTTGTTTCATTCTTATAGAATAATTTCTACAGATGCGTATGAAATCAGTGGACAAAAGATTCAAATAACAATACAAATCACGAGTCTGACAATAAAGGAGCGGCCAAACTTCAACCATTGGAAAAGAAGTTTTGAAAAGTGTTTCGAGTGCGCCTTTACCAGGTCCAATGAGTGCGCCTTTACCAGGTCCAATCTCATCACGAATATGCTTGTGAATTGAATTGTAGTGATTAAAGACATTTTTCATGAACCGCCACATCTTACAAAGATTGAGTTCATACTGAACTCGTAAGAACCGCCACTTGTACAATACAATAGGATTTTGGCAAAGTCGTGCATGTTCATACTCAAGCTATTGCGAATAATAGGGGAAATCCTCGAAGATGTTGCAACCTAGGAAAAAGAATGGTTAGAAATTTTAGATGCATACATATTTCATTAGGTTGCAGCCACTTTTGATATTATGCGATTCAAATGTATAGTTCTATAAACAATATTCACAAACAAAACTAGTATCTAACCTTGTGTAATAATTATGAAGGTAATCTAAACCACGAACAACACGTTGTCAAGACAAAGAGCAACATGTCGAAAT